>CAJZHL010000001.1:1800000-2046420 GCA_916048055.1 Pedinophyceae sp. YPF-701 | reverse complement strand
AAGACCTAAGACCTAAGACCTAAGACCTAAGACCTAAAAGACCTAAGACCTAAGACCTAAGACCTAAGACCTAAAGACCTAAGACCTAAGACCTAAGACCCTTACACGGACCTAAGACTCTGTTTCGTGACTGCCGAGTCACCCAAGTTGGTATCTGACGGCCGATGTCACACGCACTTTTCCGCTCTACCGTCGCCGTGTCGCGTGCGCTGCTCGCGTTCGCTGCCGCGGCGGGCGTGGCGGCGTATTCCACCAATAGGGCACGCGATTCAGCACCACCAACGCCCGCACCGCGACGCCAGAGCCCGAAATCCACCCCCTGATGACAAGCCCCGCCACTTTGGCGGCCCGTAGCTCCGCGGCCCGGTCGCGCTGCGTGCCGCCGCGCACCTCGTGGGACGTCCCGATGTCGGACGCCGACAGCGCTAACACAATCCGCCCCGGGGTCGCGGACACCGGACCGCCAGCGGCCGAAAAGTACCCCTTGGGGGCATTGGGGGCATTCTCTAAAAATCATAAGGAGGACACAACGTCGCCAATCGGCCCGCCGAGCGTTGCAGTGCGCCCACAGCACGCACCAGTACGCAGCGCAAGCGTCGAGCGGCTCGAAAAGCGGTGCAGCGCCGCGCGCAGCGCGGCCAACACAGGGAGCACAACAACACACGACAGCCGCGCTGGCAGCCGGTCGGAGGGTCCGCCGTGCGCGCCGAGCGGCACTCCGCAGCGCGTCACGACGCACGGCAGGTGCTGCGGGCTGCAGCGGACCCAGCAACGCCCGCAAGAGACGACAACATGTGCACAACACAGCACACGCGACACCCGCGCCGGACAGCTGGTCCCGCTTCCGTGGTACGTCGCTAAAACCTAACGTTATTAGTCCTAATTGTTAGTCGCTAAGGTCGTTCCGGCAGGTCTACTGCTGCTCCTGCTGTTCCGGCTCGATGACTGACATCAGCACGACGTCACCCCGCAGCCGACCCTGGGTTGCCGTGGTGACGCACCGACCTGTGGTCTGACCCCCGGTCACCGCACACGGTCACCATCGCGACCCGGTCCGTCTCGCGCCCGCCGTGGTCTATATTTGAAAGCGTGCACCGACAAATAGGCGCAGATATGCCTATTTGACGGGTATCTTCCGAGTCACGAGGCATATTTGATCAGATATATATCTGGCCGAGTCACGACTAGACTCTGTTTCGTGACTGCCGAGTCACCCAAGTTGGTATCTGACGGCCGATGTCACACGCACTTTTCCGCTCTACCGTCGCCGTGTCGCGTGCGCTGCTCGCGTTCGCTGCCGCGGCGGGCGTGGCGGCGTATTCCACCAATAGGGCACGCGATTCAGCACCACCAACGCCCGCACCGCGACGCCAGAGCCCGAAATCCACCCCCTGATGACAAGCCCCGCCACTTTGGCGGCCCGTAGCTCCGCGGCCCGGTCGCGCTGCGTGCCGCCGCGCACCTCGTGGGACGTCCCGGTGTCGGACGCCGACAGCGCTAACACAATCCGCCCCGGGGTCGCGGACACCGGACCGCCAGCGGCCGAAAAGTACCCCTTGGGGGCATTGGGGGCATTCTCTAAAAATTCTGTTTCGTGACTGCCGAGTCACCCAAGTTGGTATCTGACGGCCGATGTCACACGCACTTTTCCGCTCTACCGTCGCCGTGTCGCGTGCGCTGCTCGCGTTCGCTGCCGCGGCGGGCGTGGCGGCGTATTCCACCAATAGGGCACGCGATTCAGCACCACCAACGCCCGCACCGCGACGCCAGAGCCCGAAATCCACCCCCTGATGACAAGCCCCGCCACTTTGGCGGCCCGTAGCTCCGCGGCCCGGTCGCGCTGCGTGCCGCCGCGCACCTCGTGGGACGTCCCGGTGTCGGACGCCGACAGCGCTAACACAATCCGCCCCGGGGTCGCGGACACCGGACCGCCAGCGGCCGAAAAGTACCCCTTGGGGGCATTGGGGGCATTCTCTAAAAATCATAAGGAGGACACAACGTCGCCAATCGGCCCGCCGAGCGTTGCAGCGCGCCCACAGCACGCACCAGTACGCAGCGCAAGCGTCGAGCGGCTCGAAAAGCGGTGCAGCGCCGCGCGCAGCGCGGCCAACACAGGGAGCACAACAACACACGACAGCCGCGCTGGCAGCCGGTCGGAGGGTCCGCCGTGCGCGCCGAGCGGCACTCCGCGGCGCGTCACGACGCACGGCAGGTGCTGCGGGCTGCAGCGGACCCAGCAACGCCCGCAAGAGACGACAACATGTGCACAACACAGCACACGCGACACCCGCGCCGGACAGCTGGTCCCGCTTCCGTGGTACGTCGCTAAAACCTAACGTTATTAGTCCTAATTGTTAGTCGCTAAGGTCGTTCCGGCAGGTCTACTGCTGCTCCTGCTGTTCCGGCTCGATGACTGACATCAGCACGACGTCACCCCGCAGCCGACCCTGGGTTGCCGTGGTGACGCACCGACCTGTGGTCTGACCCCCGGTCACCGCACACGGTCACCATCGCGACCCGGTCCGTCTCGCGCCCGCCGTGGTCTATATTTGAAAGCGTGCACCGACAAATAGGCGCAGATATGCCTATTTGACGGGTATCTTCCGAGTCACGAGGCATATTTGATCAGATATATATCTGGCCGAGTCACGACTAGACTCTGTTTCGTGACTGCCGAGTCACCCAAGTTGGTATCTGACGGCCGATGTCACACGCACTTTTCCGCTCTACCGTCGCCGTGTCGCGTGCGCTGCTCGCGTTCGCTGCCGCGGCGGGCGTGGCGGCGTATTCCACCAATAGGGCACGCGATTCAGCACCACCAACGCCCGCACCGCGACGCCAGAGCCCGAAATCCACCCCCTGATGACAAGCCCCGCCACTTTGGCGGCCCGTAGCTCCGCGGCCCGGTCGCGCTGCGTGCCGCCGCGCACCTCGTGGGACGTCCCGGTGTCGGACGCCGACAGCGCTAACACAATCCGCCCCGGGGTCGCGGACACCGGACCGCCAGCGGCCGAAAAGTACCCCTTGGGGGCATTGGGGGCATTCTCTAAAAATCATAAGGAGGACACAACGTCGCCAATCGGCCCGCCGAGCGTTGCAGCGCGCCCACAGCACGCACCAGTACGCAGCGCAAGCGTCGAGCGGCTCGAAAAGCGGTGCAGCGCCGCGCGCAGCGCGGCCAACACAGGGAGCACAACAACACACGACAGCCGCGCTGGCAGCCGGTCGGAGGGTCCGCCGTGCGCGCCGAGCGGCACTCCGCGGCGCGTCACGACGCACGGCAGGTGCTGCGGGCTGCAGCGGACCCAGCAACGCCCGCAAGAGACGACAACATGTGCACAACACAGCACACGCGACACCCGCGCCGGACAGCTGGTCCCGCTTCCGTGGTACGTCGCTAAAACCTAACGTTATTAGTCCTAATTGTTAGTCGCTAAGGTCGTTCCGGCAGGTCTACTGCTGCTCCTGCTGTTCCGGCTCGATGACTGACATCAGCACGACGTCACCCCGCAGCCGACCCTGGGTTGCCGTGGTGACGCACCGACCTGTGGTCTGACCCCCGGTCACCGCACACGGTCACCATCGCGACCCGGTCCGTCTCGCGCCCGCCGTGGTCTATATTTGAAAGCGTGCACCGACAAATAGGCGCAGATATGCCTATTTGACGGGTATCTTCCGAGTCACGAGGCATATTTGATCAGATATATATCTGGCCGAGTCACGACTAGACTCTGTTTCGTGACTGCCGAGTCACCCAAGTTGGTATCTGACGGCCGATGTCACACGCACTTTTCCGCTCTACCGTCGCCGTGTCGCGTGCGCTGCTCGCGTTCGCTGCCGCGGCGGGCGTGGCGGCGTATTCCACCAATAGGGCACGCGATTCAGCACCACCAACGCCCGCACCGCGACGCCAGAGCCCGAAATCCACCCCCTGATGACAAGCCCCGCCACTTTGGCGGCCCGTAGCTCCGCGGCCCGGTCGCGCTGCGTGCCGCCGCGCACCTCGTGGGACGTCCCGATGTCGAACGCCGACAGCGCTAACACAATCCGCCCCGGGGTCGCGGACACCGGACCGCCAGTGGCCGAAAAGTACCCCTTGGGGGCATTGGGGGCATTCTCTAAAAATCTGCGGAGTATCGCGCAGCGTGCAAAGCAGGGGGTCACGGCCCGCCCGGAGCGTCGAAAACGGTATGTACAGCACAGGCAACAAGCATGCACGACTGGCACCCAGCGGCAGCTGGTTGCGCTTCCATGGTTGGCCGCTAATGCCTAAGGTCTAAGTCCTAATCATTCGTCGCTAAGGCGTGCCTTCCGCTGGGTCGCTAAGGTCGTTCCGGTAGGCTGTTGTGTTTCAGCTGGTCAACTGTTGCCGCTGGACCCCAGGCAGCAGCCGAGGCGTGCTCGCTGCTACGCGCGCTACCTGCGCGTGCCCCGTGGGCGTCCGACGCCGGAGATTGCAGGGTGCAAGCCGCCCTGGGCTGCCGTATATAAAATATAAAGTGTCATCAGACCCATTTCAGCCGCGATATCGCCGCGACATCTGCAGTCGGCGTCGTTGTCGCGCTCGCAGGTGGTAGTCGCAAGTGTCAGCATATTTGTCGTGCCGCGGAAACTCCACCGACACGCTCAACGGCGGCGCCACGGCCCGCCAAACTGTGTGAAACCCACGTGTAACCCATCAACTTTTGCACTCTTCGCGTCGTAGCTCCGCGACATGACCGTCGGTGGACGCGGCGCGCCTGGAGATCACGTAAATCACCTCGGGTGCGCGCATGCCGCGCCCGCGGCGGCCGTGCGAGCCGCGAGCGCGCCGCAATCGCGCGCCAAAGTGGTGTGTAACCCATACAACCCACCTCTAATAAATTAAGACCTAAGACCTAAGACGAAAGACCACAAGACTCCTCCCCTCAACAGCTGCTCTACTCCCCCCTGGCAGCGCGCTGCTGCGCGCCCTCCGCGGCCATCTGGCGCAGCGCGGCGCTCTCGTTGGCGCTGGTCCCGTCGACGAGCTTCCCGAACGCGCTGCCCTCCCTGGCGAGCAGGTTGGCGGGCGTGTCGTGCTCGAGGATGTTGCCGTCGTCGAGCACCAGCACCTTGTCGTAGTCGATGACCGTGTGCAGGCGGTGCGCGATGGTGAGCACGGTGCAGTGCCCGAACGCGCTCCGGATGGTCTGCTGGATGATGGCGTCCGTCTGGTTGTCCACGTTGGAGGTGGCCTCGTCCAGGAGCAGCAGCCGCGCGCTGCGGAGGAGCGCGCGCGCCATGCACAGCAGCTGCCGCTCGCCCACGCTCAGGTTCGCGCCGCTCTCGCTCACGGGCGCGTCGAGCCCCCCCTCGGCCTCGCGCACCACCGTGTCCAGGTTGACGCGCCGCAGCGCCTCCCAGATCTTGTCGTCGCCCCCCGCGGCGTCGAACGGGTCCAGGTTCGACCGGAACGTCCCGCTGAAGATGACCGGGTCCTGCGGCAACAGCGCCATCTTGCTGCGCAGGTCGTTCAGCCCGATGGCCTGGATGTCCACGCCGTCGAGCGTCACGCTGCCCCCGCACGGCTCCACGATGCGGAACAGCGCGAGCATGAGCGTCGACTTCCCGCACCCGGTTCGCCCGCACACGCCCACCTTCTCGCTCGGCGCCACGCGGAACGAGATCCCCTTGAGCACCAGCCCCAGCTCCTTGCGGTAGCGCACCTGCAGGTTGGTCGCCACGACCTCGCCGCGGTCGGGCCACGCGTCGCCCGGGCGGTTGGACTCGACGATCTGCGCGGCCTCGGTCTCGGCGGTGTTGTACTCGAGGAGGCGCTCCGCGGCGTTCATGTTGACCTCCATCGATGGAGATATCTCCGGATGCAGGCTGCGGAAGGCCGTCAGGACGATCGAGCCGACGCCGAGCGCGACGGAGATGCACAGGCAGAACGTCGTGTCCACGGTCTCGGTCGGGATGATCTCGGCTTCGAACGTCTCCTCGGACCAGCCGGACAGCCAGAATCAAGCAGTCTTGTACACGCTGCTGGCAGGCCCCCCGGGCGTCCATCGTCGACCCCGCGTAGGAAATATGACGGACGCTCTGAGCGCGGGCGTCGATCGCGCGGGCTCGGCGTCGCCTCCTTGCGCATCTCGCCAGTTGCGCGCGTTGTCGCGTACGTCGCGGAACGCCTGCCTCCAGCTTGAAAGCCGGCCCACCACGGTCGCCGACAAGCGCGAGCCTCGCGCTCGCCACGCGCTACTGTCACGGCGCAAGCGGGCCCCTCGCCAACCCGTGCAGCAAAACTCCCCATTCGCCACTGTCGCAGTCGCCCCCTCGGTCCCCGCCACGTTCACGGGTTGCAGTCAGTAAACTGTGGCGCCTCCGCGGAATGCGGACTGTGTGACCTGACCTGACCTGACCTGACCAGTCGCCGTGCGGGCCGACCACTTGTAAGACCGCGTCTCGCGGCTTGTCGCCGGGACGTGGCGCTCCCTGGCCCCGGCGAGCGCCGGGCTCCAGCGCCCCCCGGCCCCGTCGTGACCGTCTCGAAGGCACCGCGGCGGCACCGCAGGCTGAGCTCGTGGGAGCGCGTCGCCGGCCCTGTGGGGCGTAGATGGCGGACGCGCTGCACGCGGGCGTTGATCGCCCGAGCCAAGCGTCGGCGCAGGGTGCGCCCCGACGCCTGCGCGTGTGTGCGTCGCCGCCTCGCTCCCCGTTCCCGCACCGCGCTAGACCACCCACCTCCTTGATCGACGCCTACGCCAACATGCAGCGTCTGAACGCACCCGCCATGACATACCCGACCGCCTCGTTGTCGAGCGCAACACCAGGCGTGCGCTGTCGTCGCAGGCCCGCACTGCACGACGCTGCCTGCACCAGCTGCCGTCGCTGCCACCGCGCAGCGCCGGACGCATCCAGCGCACGCAGCAGACAATCAGCCGCCGCCCGCCGGCGCGCAGTCGCCACGCGAGGCGCAGGAAGAGCACACTGCAGCTGTGCAAGTCCCCCTGCCGCGCTGGACCGCGCCCTGACGACCCGCCCGCCGCCGAGCGCTCCTGTCAATCACCTGCGCCGCCACAGCGCTGCCGCGACGGCCCTCACGATCGCCCAGCCGTCCCACGCACCTTGCCGTTGCGAGCACCGACGGGCGGAGCGTCAACTGCGCAAGCCGCCTCCGCACCCGCCGGGTCTGACGCTCGTTGAGCGGCACTCTCACGTCACGCACAGCGAACGACCGAGCGACGGCGACGCCTCGCGCCCGCCGCGGTCGCAGCACCCCGACGGTACGATGACGCTGCAGCCGCGCCAGGTCCCCGCCACGCTCGAGGGCCGTCGTCGCCTTGCGTGCCGTCCAGCTCCCGACTTCCCGCTTGTCTCCGGGGCGTGATGCCCTCCGGCCCCGGCACAGGCCGTGCTGCAGTGCCTCCAGCAAGTCACCACCCAGGACGCCCCGCAGCGCAGATGCCGCAGCTGTCTGGCTTGCTCCAGACCGTCCACAAGCGCCCGCATCTCGTGTGCGCTCAGCGTCACGTGCGATAGCTCCAGCGTCGTCAGGCGGGTGTATTCCCCGATGACGTGCACCCAGCTCGTTGGCGTCGCCACGAGCTCCAAGTGCTGCAGCGCCGACAGTTCGCGCAAAGCTGCAGTTAAAAGCCCGGTGCCTCCCCTGTCCCAAGTCCGACTCGCGCCCCATGACGCCCACTTGAGCCGCCGCAGGTGTTGCCTGGCGGGGCGCGCCGCAAGGATGTGCTGCACCGCCGCCAGCTCCATCGTGGCGTGGTCGTTCTTGCTCGTCGGCGGCACGCTCAGCCCCGTCACGCGCGCCTCCCCGCCCACCGCCTCGCACGTCGGCGCCCACACCAGGTTGATCCAGCTGCGGTTGCGCTCAGTCGGGTGGCCGGCGACATCGGGCAGGTCGCCGCCCCCCAGCTTGTTTGTAGCCTCCAGCAGCAGTCCCGCGTCCGTCGCCGCCACCCGCACCCCGCACATCGCCACCTCCCCCCGGCACGGCCCCTCCTCCATCCGCCGCGCCAGCACCTGCAGCGCCGGGTCGTCCCTGTGGACCTTGAGCACCGCCCTGCACCCGCGCAGCACCGCCTCCAGCGTGCTCCATCGCGTCGCCGCCAGGCGCGCCCTGTCGGCGTCCGAGAGCTGGTCGAGGACGGAGGGCACCTCGCGCAACACGTGGTCGAGGAGATCGTTCCGTCTCCGAGACCCCTGCGAGCAGGGGCGGATGCCGGACGGATGTCAGCACATAGCCCGGGGCCGGGGTGTTCCGCCCGCAGGCCGTCGAGTGCAGCTGTCGTGCGTGTTGTCTCTGCGATACGTTGAGGACGCAGGTGCACGCCCGGGCAGCGTGCAAGCAGCCGTGTCAACCCCTTCAGGTGGGCCGCTCACCATGATTGGTCGACGCTCCGTCGGGTTCGCCGCAGCCACGCCAGAATGCGCCCTCAACAAGCGCGTCCCGCGCTGCTCAGCTCGCCCGGCACCTAGCTCGACGACGCGCGCGATGCAGGGGCGCCGGCCACGCCGCCGCCCTCAAACACGACCCCACGTACTCCCAGCGCCGTCGCCGGCCGCCCGCGAACCCCGCAACGCTCTCTCCGAGGCCTCCCGCGCGCTCGAATCAACTTGCCCAGCTCTGCGAAGCGCGAACGCGACCGATGCAGGACGTCAACGCAATCTTTCGATCTCGCATGCCGCAGCCACATACACAGAACCAGGGCCGGCACAAGGTCACGCGCGTTCGAGCTACTCCGGACCCGCAACACGCTCCTCATGCTCCTGGGAGCGCACCTCGGCGACAAACGCGTTTGCTGGAGACCACTCAGCGCATGTCAAGTGTCTCACTGATGCCCGTCTACATCGAATGGCTGTGCCGTTGCTGGCGTGCACCAACAACGACCCTGCAGCGCGTTCCAGTCGCACCGAGCGCTGGGGGACACACGCGAGGGCGCCCGACTCGCACACATCGTCGACTGCAGGCGCGCGCGCCGCACATCTCTGCAGCGGCGCATCGGTCGGTGGTACCGGAGTCCGCGGTGGTGCTCGAGCCCGCCGCGCGAGGCTTTCGGGAGCCCGCGGCCATCCACAAAAACACCGATCTGCATAAAAAAGCATCGCTGGTGCGATTCAAGGGGAACTGGCGTGAGTGCGCTGCGCACACAGCACCACGGACGAGCCGAACAGCGTGAGGGGCTTGAACACGCATCACGAGAGCACAAGATTGAGAACAAGCACCTTGGCTGCGTCGTGACTTAGTCGCACCGACAGACAGTCTGTCGGTGACTCGAGCGGGGTCGACGCCGCCGGGCAACGTGGTCGCAGCGACTCGTGGGGCACCATGTCAGACACCACAGCTGGCTGCGCCTCGACATCACATCAGCGCGTCGGGCCCATCATATCGCTCCAGCTCACACACACGTGCGCTCCTCGTGCCCTGCTGCCTCCTCACACGCAGGCCTCCCCTGCTCTGGCGACCGCGCGGCCTCCCGATCGCTCTGCACGAGTAGCGTCAGATACGGAACGTGCTACGCGCACACATCTGTCGCATGCCAATGGCATACCGCTGCGCGTAGAGCATGTCCCTCGCCCGCACCGACCCCCCGTCACAGCCCGACGCGTCCAGGTGCCGCAGCGTGGTGTTGTCCGCAAGCGCCGCGGCCAGGCTTTCCTGCCCACGGTCCGTCAGCCTGTTGCCCGACAGGTTGAGCGACACCAGTGAGCGGTTGTGTCGCAGCGCGTCCGCGATGGCCGCCGCGCCCTCGTCGCCGATGCAGACTTCGTTGCAGGGCATGTTTGCCAGGCTGAGCGTACGCAGCGTGCATCCGCGCTCCTTCAGCGCCGCCGCGACGTGCTTCGCCCCCTTGTCGGTTATTTCGCTGTCCGAGATCTGCAGCGTGTCGACCTTCTGCACGCGACGTCTGCGGCTCAACGAGCGCATCACCTCCCGCACGCCCTCGTCGCCAACGGCCCAGGCCCTCCGCAGCCGCAAGACGCGCAAGTAGCTGTCCTCCAGTCGCAGCCCCTTCCCCGACATGAGGCCCGAGGCCAGGTCCAGCTCCTCCAGCGACCGCATGTTTGCGAGAGCCTCACCGATAGCCGCCACGTCGCTGTCTCGAACCGCGATGCTGTGCAGCTTCAGCCGCCGCAGCGTCGTGTTGTCCTTCAGCGCCGCCGCCACCTTCGGCACGTCCAGGAAGAGATCGTCGGGCTCCTCAGAGTCGAAGTCTAGGGCGAGCTCAAGCAGCGTCGTGTTGTTGCGCAGCGCCGACACCAGCGCCTCCGTCAGAGCCGAGCAGGTTTCTTCTTCAGCCTCGTCATCAAAGCTCCATGCGCAGTCAAACACCTCCACCGTGCTTCGCTCCAGCGCGGAAAACACCGCGCAGACCGACCCCGCATCCAGGCGGCTCGAGTCGAGCGTCACCCGCCGCAGCTCCTTGCTTCGCCTCATCAGCGCCGCAACCTCCTCCCACGGCACCTGCATACCGCGCAGCTCCAGCGCGCGCAGCCTCGTGCCATCCCGCAGATCGTACGGGCATGTGCTGCTTACGAGATCCAGCACCTCCAGCCCCGCCGGCGGAGCCCGGGTCGTTGTCTCGGCCTCCATGCCCAGGTTGAACCGATGTAGGCGCAGGTGCCGCAGCTGCCTCGCCCGCTCCAGACCGTCCAGAAGCGCCCGCGTCTCACCGGGACTCAACCTGATGTTCGCCAGCTTGAGTGTCGTCAGGCGGCTGTACTCCCCCATCAAGTGCACGCAGCACGTCGGTGGCGCAGTGAGCTCCAGGTGCTGCAGCGCCGACAGCCCGCGCATCGCCTTCGTCAGCAGCTCGATACGTCCCTTGGTCAGAGGCTGCCGAGCGTGCTGTAGCGCCATACTCAGGCGCCGCAGGTGCTCCCTGGCGGGCGGCGACGCAAAGATCTGCACGACCGACGCCAGCTCCATCGTGGCGTGCTCGGCGCAGCTCCACCCCGGCACGCTCAGCCCCGTCACGCGCGCCTCCCCGTCCTCCTCCTCGCACGTCAGCGCCCACGCCAGGTTGATCCATCTGCGGTTGCGCTCAGTCGGGTGGTTGGCGACGTCCGGCAGGTCCCCCGCGACCTTGCGAGCAGCCTCCAGCAGCAGTCCCGCGTCCGTCGCCGCCACCCGCACCCCGCACATCGCCACCTCCCCCCGGCACGGCCCCTCCTCCATCCGCCGCGCCAGCACCTGCAGCGCCGGGTCGTCCCTGTGGACCTTGAGCACCGCCCTGCACCCGCGCAGCACCGCCTCCAGCGTGCTCCATCGCGTCGCCGCCAGGCTCGCCTTGTCTTCGTCGGACAGCCTGTCCAGCACGCTCGGCACCTCGCGCAACACGTGGTCGAGGAGATCGTTCCGTCTCCGAGACCCCTGCGAGCAGGGGCGGATGCCGGACGGATGTCAGCGTGCAAACCGAGGCCGGGGTGTTCCGCCCGCAGGCCGTCGAGTGCAGCTGTCGTGCGTGTTGTCTCTGCGATACGTTGAGGACGCAGGTGCACGCCCGGGCAGCGTGCAAGCAGCTGTTGCAACCCCTTCAGGTGGGCCGCTCACCATGATTGGTCGACGCTCCGTCGGGTTCGCCGCAGCCACGCCAGAATGCGCCCTCAACAAGCGCGTCCCGCGCTGCTCAGCTCCCCCGGCACCTAGCTCGACGACGCGCGCGACGCACGGGCGCCGGCCACGCCGCCGCCCTCAAACGCGACCTCACGCAGTCCCAGCGCCGTCGCCGGCCGCCCTTGAGCGCCGCAACGCTCCCTCCACGGCCTCCCGCGCGCTCGAGTGAACTCGCCCCAGCTCTGCGAAGCGCGAACGCGACCGATGCGGTACGTCAACGGATATTCCGACCTCGCAGTCCTATGCTGAGAGTATCAGCTCCTTCGCGGCCATGCGCGTTTGAGGCACGTGGACCACGCAAGACGCCGTCTAAAGCTCTCAGGAGCACACCTCGGCGAAACGCGGTCGCTGAGACCTTTCTCAGGACCTGAACCTGGTCTCGCCGATGACGTTCGACATGAAGTGGATGTCCACTGCCGGCGCGTGCCGTGATGACGCCCGAGCAGCGCGTTGAACCCGCTTCGACCGCATGGGAGGGGCGTGACGCAGTCAGGGCGTGCACCTTCACGGACTGACCGACTGCCTGCGCCTGGCGGCTCTGCGTCGAGACGCCGGACGTGCATCGAGTGCTCGAGCGACACGTCGGGGTCGACCCATTCCAGGCGCGACGCATTCTGCCACAAGGCGCAGCGCAAGCCGCAGCCGGCAAAAAAACAGCCACGGGCTGCCTTCAGCGTCGCACGGCACCAGCCTCGACGGTCACGCCGTCCGCACGCAGCTGTGCGGTGCACGCCACGCAGGACATCGCCTCGTCATCACCGGCGCCTCACGTTGTTGCGCAGTGCAGGGCAGGCACGCAAAGCGGCAGGCGTGGAGGTTCAAGTCAGCGCCGCGGCCGCCGTCTGCGCTGACGAGTGCAGGCGAGTTCCGCGCGGGGCCAGTGAGCTCGCGACATCGCGCGACTGTTGGTTGACCCCCAGGTGCACCGCTCAGGCCGGCGTCGAGTCACAAGCATCGTCGCAGCTCGCGGCCGGACCGTTCGATCCAACAAGCCGCTCAGCGCGCCACGCGGCGCGCTGGTCGCACCACTGCAACCTTCCATGGATGCGCTATCCGCCAGCGTGCTTTGCTTCGACGTTGACTGGCTGACCCCCGTCGTCCGCGGTTGCGTAGCCGCTGATCTCTCAGCTGCCGTCAGGTCTTGTGGAGAGACGTCAGGGCATGTGGCGGACTTTCAAGTGCCGCCTCGCGAGCGCGTACCGTTGCGCATGCAACACCTGCTGCGCAAGCGGCGTCATCCTCGACAGCCTGCCTGCCGGCAAAAGGAGTCCGCTGGGCCCGCCTTCCCGTATGCTCCGCCGCTTGGCAGAATTTATAAGCGTGCCCGGTCCTGCGCCGCGCCTCCGAAGCCGTCATCATCATCATCACAGTGCGTGCGTGTCTCGCACCATGCGGTGGCGCGATCCGGCTGCAACAGCCGCCCGCCTTCTGACGACCACGCGTACGACAGGTCGCTGCCGAGCGCAGAGGTTCTTGACCAGAACCACTTGAGCAGCAGGAGATGCCGCAGCGTCGTGTTCTACGCAACCGCTCTCCACGACGCCGTCCCCCGCCGAGGTCCGTCGGCGCGCGACTGGATGCACCGCTGAAGAGATACTGCTCGGTGCGGCAGTGGTCGCATCTCGGCCGGACTCGACGATCTAGCGACCGTGAAACGCACTGAAGTCGTGCAGCGCGCGGCGGCCTCGGGGGGCTCTTGCGATGTCGAAGGACTTCGCGCCGCAGGCTCAGCGAGCGTGATGCCCGAATCACACGCGCGCCGCGCTAGGGCGCGGGCTGCTGCGGTCCCGACGACTGCTGCGCCGACAACTGTCACTGACTCAACACCTTCAATCAAAGCCTCGGAAAACCGTCGCACCAGCGGTACCTGCAGACGTCCCCCTCTACCCGTATCCTCAGCTTCCTGTCCTTGTCCAGCGCCGCATAGAGAATCTCGAACGCGTCCTCCGTCATCCCCATCTCGGTCGACACGTCGAGCCACGCAAGCTTGGTGTTGCTTCTCAGCGCGCCCGCGATGGCTGCCGCCCCGACGGTGTCGAACTTGTGATTCTGCAACACGAGCTCCTTCAGCGCGACGGCGTCTTGCTCGAGCGCGTCTGCGATGCACTCGGCGCCGTCGTCTGTGACCATGCAGTCGCTGATCTCGAGGATCTCCACTCCGTCGCACTGCGAGACCAGCGCGTCCATCAGCAGCTGCACGCACAGGTCGTCCACGCCGTCGCAAGCGCAGAGACGCAGGGCCCGCAGCGTGCGGTTCTCGCGCAGGCCTTGTGCGATCCACGCGACGCCGTCAGTCGTCAGGTCGTTGTCCCCGAGCTCCAGCTCCAGCAGCGACGTGTTGCAGCTCAGGATGCGACCGATCGCAGTGGCGTCCGCGTCGCCGACACGGCAGCCATCGACTCGCAGCCTGCGCAGCGTTGTGTTCTGCTGCAGGGCCTCCGCCACCGCCCACAAACCGACGCGCAAGAGGCTGAGCCGACCGCTCGACACGGCGACCTCCCGCAGCGTCGCGTTGCTGAGCAGCGCCACCGCGATCGCCTCCGAGACGTCCACGACCGGCTCCTCGTCCTCATCGTCATCCTGCGCCCCCGCAGGCTCCCAGTGGCAATCGAACACCTCCACCGTGCTGCGGGCCAGCGCCGTGAACACCGCCTGAGCGCTGCCATCCGCGTCCGGCGCCACGAACATGCTCTCGAGCACCAGCCGTCGCAGCGCCTTGCTGCGCTGCATCAGCTCCGCGATCGACCGCCACGTCGGCTCGGAGATCGTCGACATGTCGCGCAGCTCCAGCGTGTGCAGCCTCGTGGCGTCCGCCCAGCTGAACGGCTCGTCGCTCGCCGTCAGGACGACCTCCTCCAGGCCCGCCGGCGGTGCTTGCGCCGCCCGCCCGCACTCGTCGACATTGAGGCTGACGCCCGCCATCTCCAAGCGCCGCAGGCAGCTTGCCTGCTGGATCCCGGCCAGGAACGCCTGCGTCTCGCCCGGCTTGCCGAAGGTCACGCCCGACAGCTTGAGCGTCGTCAGGCGGCCGATGGCGACCAGCCGCCCCCAGCACGCGGGGGGCGAGTCGAGCTCCAGGTGCTGCAGCGCCGACAAGCCGCGCATGTCACGGTGCAGCGCGGCGGTCTCGACTTCCATCCGGTACGACGGGAGGTCCCCCACAATGGAGGAGATCTGCAGGAAGCGCAGGTGGTCGCACACTGCACGCGCCTGCAGCACGCGCTGGAGCTGCAGCACGCGCTGGAGCTGCAGGTGCGCTTCCCCCGTGGTGCTCCTCGACCCCCCCCGGGCCGGAACGCTCAGCCCCGTCACGCGCGCCGCGCTCCCCCACTCCCCGCGCAACAGTCCCCCCACCAGCGCGATCCACTTGCGGCAGAACACCTCCCCTCGGCCGCCGGCCTCGGGCAGGTCGCCCTCGACGCACTCCAGCCCCTTGAGCAGCGGCGCCGCGTCCGTCGCCGCCACCCTCACGCCGCACGCCGTCAGCTCCCCACGGCACGGCCCGTCCTCCATCTTACGAGCCAAGACGCGCAGCACCGGGTCGTCCCTGCGGACCTTCCGCACCGCCCGGCAGCCCCGGAGCACCGCCTCTGCCGCGTCCCCGCACGTGGCGGCCAGGTTGGCCTTGTCGGCGTTTGAGAGCATGTCCAGCACGCACGGCGCCTCCCGCAGGACGCGGCCGAAGAGCTCGCCCTCGTCTCCGGGCGTCTGCGCAAAGTGGCGAAAAGCGTATGTCAGGGCAGAATCGTGGTGGTCCCACGTGCGCGTCTCGCAACCGGCGCAAGCTGCATGGGAGCCTGTGCGGCTGCGTCGGCACACGAGCGGTATCTCCGGCGGCGGCTTGATCTCACCATCTCTGCTCAATCGTTGGGCGCGGAGCGGCGCAACTTCGCGGGGAATCTCCTCAGCAGCCGCGTCCAGCGGCTCCGAGCAGCAAGTGCGGTGCCGCAGCGAATGCTGGGCACGTCGATGCTCCTGTGCTGGTCTTGTCGCGATCCCACCGAGGTCAGACGCAGCCGAGATGACAACCGTCTCCGCGGTCTCCGCTCTGCACGAAGCTCACGACCGCAAGCCAACACGCTCAGCTCTCATGCAAGGCGGGAACGGGCGTTTCCAGGGATGGAACGGGCCGTGCCCGTCAGAAGCGCGTCGTCATGCATGTACAAGCTTTCAAGAAGCTGCCGACCAAAGCTGCCCGGCGGGCGTTCAGGCACGTACACGCCGCGTGGAGCTGCCTGAGTTGCAGGGTCGCGAAGGCTCTCACCCGCAGGGACGCGCAGATGCCGTGACGGTGCGAGCGAATGGCCAAACATGATCTCTTGCCCGTCCCGCGCTCCAATCTAGCCGGGAGGCGTCAGCGCCAGGGCATGGCCGCCTGCTGAGCTCAGGGGGGCGGGGTTCCCGGCGGGGGGCTCTGGGTGGCTGCGCGGAGGCAGGCGCTGCACTCGGCAGGCCCACGCGATGCTTTTGCGCGGGGCCGATCACGGCGGGTCAGGCGAACGAAGACGTTGGAAGCCCGGCGTGCCAGCGAACCAGGACCATCTGTGGCGGTTGAAGAGAAAAGAGCTCACTGCAGAGAGCGCAACCTTTGCTGCTTCTGCCTCGCGCCATCTTCGAGAGTCACTGAGCGTCTGGCTGCCCGAGCAGAGTGGCTGTGTCGTGCATGTGATCCAAGCGGCGAGCACGATTGCCAAGGGCGAATTTTCTCATTCAGAGCTCCCCAGGGCCGAATTTCGGAGATGTACGTCGCGTATCAGGCCATAATATGTACAGACTCGCGATGGTGGGCAGCAGGATGCCTGAGAGACGCGCAGGCGCTGAAAGAATCGGCGTTCAACAAAGAGCACTTGCTCTTTCCGGTCCTGTGCTCTCATGTCATCGACCATGCGTCGAGAACTGGCGCACGAGACCACCTTTGTGCGCCTCGCCCCACCCCCCGATCGCGCTTCGATTGCGCGGCGCGCAGGGGAACTACCGGTCTGGGATGGCAATGTGCGGTGGCGCAAGATCCCGTCGCTGCCGGCATCCGCCTCGGAGGCGACGCATTCGCTGGCGCCTGCGGGGAAGGCGCTGTCTGCGAGGAACAGCGGGTGCAGCGGACCGGTCCCGGGGGACAGAAAGGCCCCCACTGTCGATGCCGTGACAGCGCGCACGGCGTTCCGCGTCTCTGCTCCCATGAGGCCAGACGGTGCGCGAAGTCTTGGGTGCAGGCCTGAGTCTGGTCGACAGCCGGTTCATACACTGGTACCATGTGCGCTGACGAGAGAGGCGCCCTGCATCATTCGGCTCACACGGGCGCACAGACCGGGCCCTCTTCTCATGCGCAGCTCGTTTTATGCGTACCGAATATCCAGCCCCAGACCTTGCATGCAAATGGCTGCCTGTTGCCGCAGGCGCACCCACCAGTGGCCTGCGCTCGCCTGTCCATGTCATGCGGCCCCTGCCGCGTCGCGGTACAGACCGATCGGCTGCAGCGTGCGCCGCGCGGCCTCAGTGATCGAGCGTGCCGCCGACAGGAGGCCTGGGCAGCACCTTGGTGCTGATTTTCCTGACGGCCAGCGCCTCGCCCAGCGCCTGCATGCCCGCTTCCCCGATGTCGTTCCCCTGCAGGTCCAGCTTCTCCAGCATGCAGTCGTCCGACCTCAGCGCCTCCGCGAGTCGCCGCGCCCCCGGGTCCCTGACGCCGGAGTTGCGCAGCACGAGACGCCGCAGCCGGCTCTTGCTCCCGGCGCTGCCCCACAGCCCGTCGACGAGGGCCACGGTGGCAGCGTTGCCGACGTCCTCGTCCCAGTCGCCGCTGGAGAGCTGGATGTCGAGGGTGCGCAGGCTCGTAATGCGGGCCAGCCCTTGCGCCATCTGCCGCAAGCCATCATCAGAACCGTTGAGCGCGTAAGTGCCGAACCTCCCCCTCAGAGAGAGTTCCCTCAGCGTGCGGTTGCGGGAGATGTTGGCGCCGAACTCTGCCGCGTCGAACTGGCCCGGATCGACGCGCAGCGGGTACCGCAGCCTCTCCAGCGTCAAGTTGCCACCCAGCGCTGCTGCCATGGCCCGCACGGCTGGGCGGCGCGGCCCCGACATCTCGATCTGTTCGAAATCCACATACTTGTAGCCGGCCTCTTGGCTGTACGCTTCCGCCACGACCAGCTCCTCCAGCGTGATGTTGCGCGCAAACAGCTCCTCGAGCGCAAGGATGACCGACTCGAAGAGCAACACAGTCGGAGGTGCCACGAAGTACGCCTGCTTGACCGACGTGTTCTCCGACAGCGCCAACAAGACGTCTGCCATGCCCCCAGAAGCCGCGCCAGGATCGCCATCCATGGCGCATGTCTCCACGCAGAGTGTCTCCACGCTCTTGGTCGCCCGCAGGATGCTCGCAATCGCCTGGTTCTGCGCCCGGCCGACGAACGAGTGATACAAGAGGTTCAGCTCCCGCAGAGACGTCGTCGCCTGCCTCGCCAGCACCCTGAGCCACGGAAGCTCCATGTGTCCGCTGCGCCTCCATGTTTCCGAGCTGCGCTCGCCAAACACCTCGAGGCGCCCAAGTCGGTTCCCCGACGCGAACCAGCGCTCCAGCCTGCCGTCGGGAACGCCGCAGTCGTCGAGGCGCAGGTCTCGCAGCCGGCTTGCTCCCGCCAGCCACGTGAGAAACACCGTCGTCGCTTGCGCATCGAAGCTCACCGAGGATACGCGCAGACGCTGAAGCGACGCACACTCGCTGATCAGGCTTGCGATCGCGGGGTCCCCGACGATTGGTGTGGACGTCCACCCGCCACCTGCCTCAAGGTGCCGCAGGGTTGGCATCTCCCTCAGCGCGCCGTGCAGCGCCGTCACGTCCCGCGACAGCCCCATGAGGGAAAGGTGTCGCAGGTGGTCTCGGACCGCGGGGAGCGTCAGCACGGACCGCAGCGTTTGCAGCTCAGCTGCGCTTGCCAAGCTTCTGGCGTAGGTGTCGACGGGCATGATCAGCGCCGTCACGCGCATCGCACCCGACCCCGCCGTCGACGAGTCCTGTAGCAGCCGCGCCACAAACTGCACCCACTCAGCCGGCCCCTGCGCCCCCTCGCCGAACCTCCTGATGGAAGTCCGCTGTGTTTGTTCCGACACTGGGGCCGCACTCTGCAACGCCGCGTGCAGCGCACCCGCGTCCGTCGCCAGCACGCCCACGCCGCGGCACCGCACCGTGCCCTCGCATTGACCGGGTCGCAAGCGCTTGCCCAGCCCTTGCAGCACTGCGCTGCCAATGCGCAGCGTCAGCGTGGTGTCGCAGTGGCGCAGGATCGCCTCGAGCGCGCTCCAGCACGTCGTCGCCAGATGCACCTTGTCAGTCACCGGCAGATCGCTGAAGATGGCGGGGGTCTCGCGCAGCAACCGCTCGAAGAGCTGTGCGGCGCCGGCGTCCCGCTGCTGGTCCCTCTGCAAGCACGAAGAGGCCAGAACATCGCGTCTCGGACATCGCCTCTGGACCCTGAATGCGTAAGACTGGATCTGACATAAAACGGGCTGTGCTGTGGATCGTTTCCCGCGGACAGGCGAGGCCAACCACCAGCGCACAGATCTTTCCGGTCGCGCTGCTACTCGCGAGCGTGCATGAATAGCTGCCAGCGTCGCCGCACATGACTCACCATGATCGACACGTCGACAGCTCAACGCCGGCTGAGTCGCGGGAGGGAGCCCTGAAAGCGCAAAGAAACCTGCAGCAAAGAAAAAAGCGCGGCCGCGCGAATTCAGAGCAACTCCTGCCCCAGAAAACATGACAGTCAGAGCGCCGAAGACATGTATATCGGGTCTGCGCGCAGAAAAGCCACGTCCATCCCTCCTAGGCAGCGTGAGAGGGCGGCGACCTTGCGCAACCAGGAGGTTGGGCTGCGCGCGGCGTACCTTGCTCTTCAACTGCGACTCTGCGGAGGAAACGACACGGATGAGTATCAGAGCGTCCCGAAACTGCACCGCCCCGCCCCGAATCCGCCCCACAAGCCCCGCGACCGACCGATTCTCACGTCCTCGGGAACTCCGAGGTACAACGTCGCGCTTCGCGCCAGAAGCTCCCCCAGTCCAGCCCGTTCGCCGCCCGCGCTCGCGATGGATCACCCCGGAGAGAGCAAGGGCCAAACCCGTCCGGTCGTCCGCCCAGCGCCCTCAGCAGGGGAAGCTACAGTAGCGCATTGCATCCCGAGGTCCTGCAGGGGCAGTTGGTCGGCCATGCGATGGTTCCGCGCTGCGGACATCGTGCGACGGGTCGCGTGTATGCGTGTCGCCGCGCATGTCGCCGCGCACACCTCTTCGCGCTCTCGCAGTCGCCGCCAGCGCAACACCCCATGAGCAGTCGGTCGCGGCGACTTCTAGCACCGCCGCCCGCCCGGCAGTGCCCCCCCCCTGCGGCGCCTGCGCCGTGTGAGACGCGCCTGTCATCGCCCCCCCCCCTGGTTCCCCTTCTTCTTCTTCTTTTTGTTTTTCTTCCCACCTGACGCAGTTGAGGCTCCGGGGGGGAAGGACGGCGTATGCTGCGCCATCGCCGCGTGCCAGGCGTACGGTCTGAACGCGAGGAACGGCCGCGGGTACGCCACCGGCCTCCACGACGGTGGCGGGCCCCACGCCATCACCGGGAAGTGCGGCACCATGTAGGGCCGCTGCTGCATGTAGGACCACATGGCCGGATGCCCTGCTCCCGGAACGACGAGACCACTGCCGGGCCACTGCTGCGCTGGCGGGTGCGGCGGCGGTGCAGGCGTCTGGTGCCCCGCGGCTTGTTCCTGCCCAGGAGGCACGGATTGCTGCCCCGACGGGCCGGCTCCCGCTTCGCGCCTCGCCCGGCCCTTCCGCGGCGGCGGCGGCTTCCAGCCCTCCTCTCCCTCCGCCCACGCGATGCCCACCTCGCCTGCCTCCCACCGCTTGGCGTTCTCCCTGCACCGCGGCGAGGACCACGCCGGAGCCAGCGGGCGGGCACCCCCGTCCGCGTCGCGGCCCCTCGCGTGCCTTCTCCACTTGCCCGCTGCTCTTGCGAGCTTCAGATCGAGTTGGGACGTGCTGTTCAGCACTCCCTCCAGCAGGGAGCGAGAACCCTGCGGGGACGTGCCCGACCCCTCCAGGTTCAGGAAGCGCAGCGAGGAGTTGCTCGCCAGCGCCGCCCCGAGCGCTCGAGCTCCGTCATCGTCGACGTAGCAGCCGCTGAGGTCGAGCGACATGAGCGACGCGCAGCGCTGCAGAGCCTCCGCGAAAGCTGCCGCGACCTTCGAGCCGTCCCTCTCTCCGCGCGCCGCATTGAAGGCGCTCCCGAGATCCAGCCTTCGCAGGCTGCGGCTGTCCGTGAGGGCACGCGCGATCTCCGTGCCACCCAAAGCGCCAAACAAGTTGTACGAGGCGTCGAGATCGCGCAGCGCCGAAGTCGGCGCTCGGATCACCGCTGCAAGCCTGCATGCAGCAGGGTCGCCCAGCTTGTTCCGCGACACGTCGAGCCTGCGGAGCATGGGGTGGCGCAGCAGAGCCGAGGCAACTGCGCAGCCCCCGGCGTCTCCGATGCGAGCTGAGCGCAACGCCAGCTCCTCGAGCGACGTGTTGACCTGCAGCCCTGCCGCAACCGCAGTCGCGCCACCGTCCTCCAGCCAGTTGTGGCTGAGGTCGAGCTTCCGGAGACAAGACGTTCCCGCGAGCCCCATGCCCAGCGCCCCGCAGCCCAGGAGCCCGATGCCGAACCCGACGAGGGCCAGAGAGGTGAGCGACGTGCTGTTCAGGAGGCCAGCTCCGATCCCCATCGCCCCGTGGTCACCGACGGGCGTCGTCGTCGTGTGGAAGTCCTCTGCTGCGTCGGACTCTGCTGCGTCGACCGCGACGCACCCCGACAGGTCGAGGGACCGCAGGGAGCGACAACCCGACACCATCCGCTCCAGATAGACCGCCGCCTGCACCTCGTGGTCGTCGGCCGTCGGGTCGGGCTCTGCCGTTTGAGGCGGCGGAGCGCCGTCCAAAAAGGGGTTCGCCGTGGCCGCCGCGCGATGCACGTCCACGTCGTAGACGTTCTTCCACCCCGTTAGACGCACGTGGCGGATCGTGACGTTGCCCGCGAGCTCCTTGGCGAGTGCGACGACCCCTCGCGCTCGAAGTGGGTTCTCCGCCAGCGTCAAGGACAGCAGGGACGTGTTGCCCGCAAGCGCCGCGCCGATACTGGCCGCCCCGGGACTTTCGAAGAAGCAGCTCGTGAGGTTGATCGAGCGAAGGGAGCAGGCGTGCCCGAGCGCATGTGCGATTGTGACGGCGTCCGTGCTGCCGTTGCAGGTACGCGTCAGGTCGAGATGCTGCAGCGTGCTGTTCTTCGACAGCATCTGTCTGACCGCCGAAGCAGCGCCGAAGGACTGGTTGTCCGACAGATCCAGGGTGCGCAGGTTGGTGTTGTTCTCCAGGGCCTGGATGATCTCGTCGCTGGGAAGGCGGCAGTTGCCGCAGTGCAGCTCCGCGAGCTTGACATTCTTCTTGAGGGCCCGTGAGAGGGGCGATTTCAAGCCATACGGCTCCTCGTAATCATAATAATCATAATCATCCGCATACCACCGGCTCAGCTTCAAGCCGCGCAGCTTGAGACACTGCAGCTCGTGGCCCTGTTCGAGCTCATCCGCCACGCCCGCGACGGTCTTGTTCGTGACCCTCGTGCCGCTCAGGTCCAGTCGCCGCAACGTGGGGACCCGCCGCAGCAAGGACGGCAGCGCGTATGCGAGTTCGTCGTCACCCAAGCCGCGGTTCTCGCTCAGGTCGAGCACGGTCAGGTGCTGCGCGGCCATCAGCTCTCGGTCGAGTAAACGTGTTCCCGACAGAGGCAGGCACCTGGAGATGTCGAAAAGCTGCAGGTGTTGTCGCACCTCCCAACGGTCCAACAAGGCCGCCACCCGCTCCTGCAGCGCCGACGCCTGCGCCTGGTGCGATTCCGACAGAGCCCGACGGAGCCATGGAGCCTCCAGCTTGACGCCCAGCACTCGCGGGAGTGCGGCGTCCTCCGCGGATTGCGACAGCGCGAAGAACGCGCGGTTCGCCTGCCTGCTCGGCTGGCCCCGCAGCAGCCACGCGACGTAGTCCTCCTCGCCGGCCGCGCGCGCTGCCCGCCCCATCGCACGGAGCGCAGCGGCGTCCTGCGCGGGCACCACCAACCCCTCGCACTGCAGCCGCCCCTGGTAGTCGTCGCCGTCGGCGCCAGGCGGTGAAACAGCCCGGGACAGGACGTCCAGCACATCTCCATGTAGGTCCACGACCAGCGTCGCCGGCTGGTACCGCAGCACCGTCAGGAGCGTGGACCAGCTCGCGCTCGCCACCGCGGCGGTGTCTTCACGTGTCAACAGGGAAAGCAGGCCGGGGACGTGGTCCAGGACCGTCTCCAGCAGGTGCCGTGGGCGCCCGGTCGTCGCCGTTGCCTGCGAGGAGGTTCACGTGGGTGGCGCGGGTGAGTTCGAGGGCGACATGAAGGGATGCAGGGTCGCAGGGATCGCATGCGCAGCGCATCGCATGAAACAGGATCCATCGTGGCGCTTTCTGTGAGCATACAAGGCATATGTGAGAGGCTATCGACTCACCGCGGCGTCAACATCGCCGGAATGCGAGGGCATCGTGAATCCCTGCCTACGCAACTGCAGAGGCGACCTGGCGCAGAAGCGTCCCCTCGTTTCGGGCTGAACCGTGGTGAATCCAGTCTGTAGGTTTGCGTGACTGCCGTGGTGCACCGTACGCCCCCGTTTCTCACGTCACGCGTTCGCACGCCCGATACTCATCTGCAGGAACAGCCAAGCAACGGCGCCGGGATCGGTATGCCGCACTACATGGACGTTCCAGAGTGCCTGTTCGATGTGAAGGACGCCCCTGTACGTCGCTATTCCCGCGGCTTGCGAGCTAGGGTGTGCAGTTGCGGAGGGCAGGTGCACCTGTGTTGTCCCCTCCGGTCATGCGCTCATCCTTGGCGCGCAAACATCACGCGGGAAGTGCACGATGTCGAGCATGCGAGAGGGACCTAGGTGGTCGTGGTGAGTCGCGCGATGCGGCATCATGCCATCGGGTGGTACCGGGTGCGTGCGTCAGGGGGGGGGCCGCGAGACTGTCGTGGCAGTCATGGGATGGGATGCGAGCGCGGAGAGCCAGGGCGCGGCGGCCACCGCCAGCACCTGAACGTGCCCAGCGCGCAAGGCATGCTCGCTTCCTGGCGGCCCTGCCGACTCAGGCTGCTGTGTCGCAACGCAGGGCTGTTCGCGAGAGCTCACGGCGCGACTGGTTGCAACTGAGCGGCCTCACAGATTCACTGCAGCTACCCCGGCGAGTTGGGAGGAGGTGCCGGTCGATCGCACAGTCACAAGTCGGCCACATGGGTGCTGCGGCAGCGGCGACGTACTGAGGCGGTGAGAAGCCCCTCGGTCCCCGACGCATTCCCGCCCAACGCGCAGACCGCGGAGTGCGTGCGGGCACCGGTCGCTGCTCCACGCGACGCAGTTCGCTGCCATCGTACGTCAGAGCCCCCACGTCGTGGGCAGTCGTCCCTCCCGCTGTGCACCTGCAGCCGCATCTGATCGGCCTCGGGAGGTCGCGCGTGCGATTCCGTCGGTCGTTCAGTCCTGGGGCGCGAGGTCGCCGCGTCCGTGCCCGACGTCCACCAGGCGCCTCGCAGCCGCGTACTTTTGCGCGTCCAGCAGCTGCTCGGCCAGCGGCGTCCACTCGACGGTCTTATCGACGTACCGGAAGCCGGTTGTTGGCCACACCTCGGGGACCACCCTCTCGACGATGGTCGCGAGATTCAGCCGCCGCAGCGTGGTGTTCTTGATCAATGCTTTCGCGAGGCTCTCGCGCCCTCGGTCCGTGAGCCGAAGACTGGTGATCTCCAGGGACACCAGCGGGCAGCGGTCAGACGCCAGAGCCCTCGCGATGTGCGTCACGCCGCTGTCCCCGATGTTGACGTTGCGGAGGACCAGCTCCCGCAGCACGCACATCTCGCTCGACAAGCCAGCCGCGATGTGCCGCGCGCCCTCGTCGCCCATCGATAAGTCGCAGATCTCTAGCGTTCGCAGTCCGCAGCGCACCGCCCCCCCCAGCAACCATCCGTCACGTAAGGGGTCTTTGTTGCACCGACGCCCGCAAAACAGCGCGTCCACGAGCCTCTCCATGCAGTCGGCCGCCTCTTGCTCGCTGCTGCAGAGCTCCGGGCACATGTCCATGCGCAGGACCTGCAGCGAGGAAGACAGACACCCGTTGGGAGTCATCGATGCCTGACGCGCGGATCGTTGCAGCGAGTGTCGACCTCCACCAGCGTGGGGGTGTCACCGCCGAGGCTGGAGATGGCGAGCATGCGGCTGCTGCAGACGTGCGAGAGCGCCGCGGGCGGGGGCGCGCGTCCTGGAGCACTGGCGGCGCAACACACACCAGAGCAGCTGGAACTACCGCGAGTTCACCCTGGTGACGATGACTGCGTGCGATGCCATATGCTCGCCGGGCACGAACCTGGAGCCGGGCATTCAAGGTCAGCCCCCGCGACATCGTAGCGATGCCCTTTGGCGAGATTGTGGTGTGTGCTTGCAGGCAGAACTCCTCGAGCGTGTCGGCGCGGAGAATGTCAGCGAATGCGGCGGCGCTGGCATCGCCCATCTCCCTATCAGCGATGCGAAGCACCCGCAGCGTCGTGTTGCCGCGCAGCGCCTGCGCAACTGCCGCCCAGTCGACGCAGTCATTGGGCTCCGAGAACGTGTCCCAGACGAGCTCGAGCTCGCGCAACGAAGTGTTGGCCTTCACCGCCGCGACGACAGCCTGCGTGAGAGGCGCCTTCGTCTGCGCGCGGGCCAACCACGTGCACGACAACACCTCGACAGTGCTCTGTTCCAGCGCTGAGACCACGGCACAGAGGCCCTCCTCGGCAATGGTGTGATCGCAGGACAGCTTCACCCGCCGAAGCGCCCGACTCCGCCGAATCAGGTCCGCAACGTCCTCCCAGCAAGACATTGACCTCTCCCCCGCGCCCTCGTCACGCACATCCAGCACGTGCAGGTTCGTGGCGTCCTGCCAGCAGTACGGACGGTCGCTCCTGTCGACCTCGATCGCCTCGAGGTGGGACGGCGGCGGTCGTACTTCATCGTCGTCGTCGTCCTCCGAGCACGAGGACTCCGAGGCGGAACTCGCCCGACGGTGGCGGAACCGCACTTCGCGCAGGCGCAGGCGCCGCAGATGACTGGCCCGATCTAGACCGTCGAGGAAGACGCGCGTCTGCTCGAAGTCGAACTTTGCCTGCGAGAGGGTCAGGCTCGTGAGGGAGCTGCAGGTGCTGATCACGCGCACCAGGTCCTCCACGGGGCGCGCTGCGACCTCGATGTCCAGGTGGCGCAGAGCCGAGAGGCCGCACATGGCGTCCAGCAGCGACCACTCCAGCCGCTCGACCAGCGGGGACTCCCTGAACACCAGCGAGATCTGCAGGGAGCGCAGGTGCTGTCTGACGCCGCTTGAAGATAGGATTTGCGACACCGTCACCACGTCCGTCGTCACGTACGGCGGCACGCGGGCCCACTGCGGAGCGACGAGCCCCGTCACCCGCGCCGCGTCCTCGTCGCGCGCCCCGCTCCCCAGCAGCCACGCGCAGTTGTACCACTTCGCGACCTCCGTCGCCTCGTCGTCGGCGCCATTGCCGTCGTCGTGCACGTCGACGAAGGCCTCGTCGACCTTCTCCATCGCCGCAAGCAGCTGCCCCGCGTCCGTTGCCAACACCTGCATGGTGCCTCCCTTCAGCGAGCCATGGCACGGACCCTCCTCCATGCGCCGCGCCAGGACTTGCAGCACAGGGTCGCTCCTGCTCACTTTCAGCACCGCCCGGCACCCGCGCAGCACCGCCTCCAGCACGCTCCAACATGTCGCCGCCAGGCGCGCCTTGTCCTCGTCCGACAGCCGGTCGAGCATGCACGGCACCTCGCGCAACACGCGCCCAAACAGCGCACGTCGCTCCGCCGCCTTCTGCGCGACCAGGGGTCGGGGTCCGCGTGTCAGAGCGCGTGGCAGCTACCACGCGGTGTGATCAACGGTGCATCCAGCGAGTGCTGCAAGGAATACGTTGAGCGTATCGGCGGCGTAGAGGGCACTTCGCACCATCTCGCGGCCGAATCGAAGCGCGGCAGTACGACAGACCCTCCCAGATACCGCGCCCCGCGCCACCGCCCTCCTGCCCCAGTCCTGGCCCGCCAACGCAGCGGTGCGGCGCACCTCGCACGCCGCCGCCGCCCTCGATGCGACCTGGTGAAGATGATCTCTTCCGGCTCGCAGGCGACGTGGTTGTCGTCCTCGCTGGAGCTCCCCGGTCGCCCACGACCAACAGGCGGTGCTCTGTACGCACACACGGGCCGCTGACGGGGTTTGTACAGGGCGAATCAATCACGTAGCAAGTCCAAGCGTCAAACAGGCCTCACGTTGCGTCTCTCGTGTGTGCGTCCTCTGCCGACGGCCGTGGCGCAGAGCTGCCTGGAGTTCAGGTTGCGCCCCTGCGGCCTCGCTCGCTGCAGCCCGCGACGCCTCGCAGATCCTGCAGTTGTGTGCTGGGCGACCACCTATGTCGCAGCCGTCACGCGCGCGCTCCCGAGGTGCCCGGACAGCGCCCTAGAGGGGCGCTGAGCACTGCTGGTTGCCAGACTGACATGGGCATCTTGGGGCGCGGAGCACGTCGCGAGGTCGCCGCGCAGCACACGGCTAGACAAGCCGGCGGACCTAACGCCCAGCATCGCGATGGAGAGGGCGCAGCACCCTGCCGGTTGATCTGAGGTGAGGTGTTACATGCTTCTGTGTACCACGGGTAGTGGCGGGCCGTCGCAGAGGTAGTGATCGCACGCGAGCCCCAGCGTCTGGGCGTGCGCCGGTCGCGTTCAAGCGTCGTTCCCCGGGCCAGGCCGTTTCAGCTCCCCGCAGCACACCGCACGCCGGTGTGGTGTCGCACACTGGGGGCTGCGCGCCGCAGACGTGGCAACGTGCGGGTGAGCCGTTGAGACCGAGCGCCTCACAGTCTCGCTGACGCTATCCCGGGGCGGGTGTCAGGGCGGCCGTGTGGCGCAGGCAGAGGTGCCCCGAGAGGTGCCGCTGGTGGAGAGAGAGCCTGGCTGGACGGCTTCTCTCTTCCTCAGTTCCGCCGCGGTCCTAATCCTGCAGATCGGGATGGCAGTGCAGGCGCGTGAGGGCCCGGATCTCCGGCACCGACGACGACGGGGCGGCGCTGCGACACGATGGAGGGTGGGCGCCGCTCTCCCGCACAGGCACACGCACCAGATAGAACAGAGTCACGAGGCGTTTTCGCGCCCGGGCCTCGCTCGCGGTGGAGAGCAGCAGGCTGCTGTCGTGGAAGGCGAAGATGATGACCTGCTCCACCCGGTTGACAATGTCGCGGTTGCATATCTGCGGCGGACCGGGACGGGCGCGCGACCGTGACCGGGACGGGTCGGGCGCGCGCCACGCGTTGCGCGCGGGACGGTCCAGGCGCGTGCGTTCGTTTCGCGGTTGGTTGCGTGCGGGCACACCTGGGAGGCCTGGTACAAGCTCAGGCCGTCGTTCTCCGGGCTCTCGATGACCTTGCAGCCCGCGTCGCGCACCTGCACGCACGCGCACGCGTCCGGGCGCGGTGGGGCCGGTCCGCGGCGCGGCGGTGGCGTCTGGGCGGGCGGGCGCGGGCGCGGGCGCACCTGTTCGAGGAGCTCGCGGGACTCGGCGGGCTGGAGGTAGCTGGACTGCGGGAGGACGACGAGGAGGTTCTCCGCGACCTCGTCCTCGGGCGCGCGCAGGGCCCCGCGGATGACGGCGGCGTTGGTGCCCGTGGCGCCGCTTGTGACCAGCTTGTTCCCCGTGATGATCATCGCGTACGCCAGCGTCTCGACTGCGGGCGGGGGCGGGCGCGCCGGGGCGGGTCGGGCCTCCGCGCGCGCGTCGGCGGGGCGCGGGCAGCGCGCGCGTGCGTGCGGCGCAGCGCGGGGGACTCACCGAGCTTCTGGTGCATGAGGCCCAGGTTCCGCGTGCCGAAGAACCCGATCTTCTTCGGGTCGTTGTCTGCAGCGCGGGCGGCGGGGCGCGCGGCGTCGGGCGGCGCGTCGGCGGCCCGCAGCGCGCGCCGTGTGCAGGTGAAATGCGCCAGGCGGGCGGGCGGCGGCGGCCACGGGCGGCAGCACGGCGCCGGCCCGGCGCGGCGCGCCCGTCTCGCGCGGGTCCGCACCTTGGATGGCGCGCAGCTCGCTCAGGTAGTCGAGCGCGTCGTCCTTCTCCTTGACCTCTGCCACTGCCGCCTTCTGCCCCCCCTTCGTCACCATGTCCGCCTGCGTCGGCAAGGTCCACTCGCTCTCCCTCCCCGGCGTGCTGTCGCCAAACCTGCGATCGGGGGCGCGGCGGCGAGGCGGTGGGCGCGCGCACGCGGGAGCGCACCGGGCCGGTCCGCGGTGGCGCTCCCCCGCTGCGACCCGCGCGCACACGGCCGCCCAGGCCGAGATACTATCGCGCGGCGGCATGGTGCCCGCTGAGCTGTGCGCAGGGAGGCCGCCCGCCCGGCTGCGAGCGCAGTACACGCAGGCAGGGCGCAATGGCGCCCAGGTGGTTTCAGGAGGAGGGTGCACCGCGCTCCGTGAGTGCGCCTGGAGGATCCCGCGAGCGACGAAGCCCACGCCTGAAAATGGACGAGATCCCTCCGCGCCCCGAAATGCGCAGGTGAGGGTCGATTGGCGCGCAGCGGGGGCGTGGATCGTGAACGAGGCTTTCGCAAGCCCGCGACGCACCTGCCACGCACGGCCCGCCTATCCCCCCGCCCCACCGCCATCACCCTCATATTAACACGCGTGCCGCTCGGAGACGCGGCCCTCCACACGCCCCGCCGAGGCATAATCGGGCAGAGGCTCGAGTGCTTGGACCCGACCGCAGCGTGCCGGCCGCACACCATCCTCGACGCGTCAGAGGACGCCGCGAGCCCGTACATCGCTGCTGCTCGGCGCGAAGCGGGCCAGCGCTGCCGCACACACGCCCCCCGCCAGCGACCTCCTTGCTCTCCGGCAAGCCACCCAGCCGTTCGCCCGCCTCAGCGCGACCCCGTGCGACGAAGACTGACCGCTCCGCGACGGACGGAGTGACTGCATGCGCCCCGCGGTGCCCGCGCGCCTCCAGCCCCCGCGCGCGCGACGCCCCGCTCGGCCCGGCGTGTTGACCCGCCCGCGGTCAGGTGGGGCGTCCAGTCCGCCTGCGCGGCCGCACGGGGGCGCGGGAGCCAAGCGCGGCGGCGCCGCGCGCGCGTCGCAGCTTCGCCCCGCCATCGGCGCACCGAAAATGGCCGGTGTCCTCCCGCAGGCCGCCTGCGTGCGGCCGGCCCCCCGGCGCGGCGAGGGGCGACGACCGCGGGCGCCGCGGACAGCGGGCCGCGCGCACTGCACGGGCGCGGGCGGCGAGGACGGCGCGACGCCGGCCGCCGCGGTCGAGTGCGGCCGCCTGCGCCGCGACGGGAGCGCGGCGCCCCCGGCAGCCAGTGGTCGCCGCGGGGCCCTGCTGTCCGTGGCGCTCGCCGCGGCGATGCCGGGGGCCGCGCGGCGCTGCGCCGCGGAGCCCTTCCAGTCCAGCAAAGGCTACACGATCGAGGTTCCCGAAGGCTGGGAGATCAAGGGTGAGCGTCGCTGCGGCCGGCGCCCCGCGCACCGCGATGCCGCCCGCGCTCGCCTCGTGCGTCGCGCACGCGGGTCCGTCGGCGACGGCGTCTGACGCACACCGCGCCCGCCTCGCCCGCCTCGAGCGGGGTGCGGCTGGCGCCACGGCGGGGCGCGCAGAGATTCTCACACACACCGCGCTGACCTGACCCTCGCGCCGCCCCCCACCCCGTCCGCGCAGACAAGGCGGGCGCCGACATCCTGCTGGTGAACCCGTCGCGGTCGTCCACGACCGTCGGCGTCACCGTGTCGCCGGTCAGGTGCGCCGCGCTGCCCGACGTGCGGCCCCCGCGTCGCGCCCGGCCCCCGCCGACCCCGCTCGCGCACGCCCGCCCCCGCGCGCAGGATCAACACGCTCAAGTCGTTCGGCACCACGGACGAGGTCGGCGAGCGGCTCATCGCGGCCGAGCGCGCCAAGGACGGCACGCTGGGCGCGGAGCTGTTGAGCTCGGGGAGCCGGCAGGGGACGGGCGGCGTGCCGGTGTACGACTACACGTACGCGGTGGACTCGACGCGCGGGCTGAAGCGCATCAGCACCACGGTGACCATCGCGGACCGCAAGCTGTTCATCGCCAACGGGCAGTTCAAGTGCGACAAGGAGCGCGGGTGCGACGCGGAGGGCGCGGCGGAGGCGATCGAGCAGATGACGGCCGCGGTGCGCTCGCTGGCGCTGGTCGCGCCGAGCTGACGGCGCGTGTGACGCGGGCGGGCGCGCGTCGTCAACGGTGCGGGTTACATCCCGGCCGGCAGCTGTCCCCGCCCCACCTGCATCAGAGTCCCTGCCGTCGCAGGGGCGGGGGCCGCCGCTACCGTCCGGGCGCGCCCTGCTGCATCGCCCCCAGCGCCATCAGCGCCGCGTCCTGCATGCGCCGATTCCGCCGGCACAGGTCCGCCACGTCCGCGCACGCGTCGGCGAGGTACTCCCGCAGCTGCTGCATCGTCTCGCGCGTCGAGCTGCTCGCGCTCCGCACCGCCGCGCCGCACGCCTCGAGGAAGCGCTCCTTGTCGCCCGCCGTCATCACCACCTCGGGCACCACGCCCACGCACTGCCCGACCCAGCCCGCCGCGCGCCCGCCCTGCACGCGCAGCAGCGCGAGCAGCACCTCCGACAGCTCGTGCACGCGCGCCGCCGGCAGCGCCCCGCACACCCCCGCCAGCACCGCCAGCGCCAGCTGCGGGCCCACCTCCTGCAGGAGGCCGTCCATCGCGGGCGCCACGGTGACCCACGCCGGGTCGAGCGCCTTGACGAGGAAGGCCTGCACGGAGAGGAAGGCGTCCTGGTGCAGCACGTGCAGCCCGCGCACCGCGGTCCACACCAGGCGCTCCATCAGGTCGCCGCTGGCGGGCCCGCACAGCGCGGGGCTGAAGTAGGTCGCGGTGCGCGACGCGAGGAGGAAGGCGTCGTCCGCGACGTCGGGGTGCTGGTAGAAGTCCTGCGGCGAGGCCAGCTGCGCGACGGCCTCGCCCAGGAGGCCGTGCACCAGCCCGCGCAGGTGCTCGGCCTCCCCGGGCTGGTTGCCGAAGGTCTTGACGAGCTCCGAGGCGACGTAGAGGTAGCACGCGTGGCGCTGGTCGTGGAACTTGCGCGGCAGCTCCTGGAGCAGCGCGGGCACCAGCGGCGCGCAGAACGCCCCCGCGGCCTTGACGCCGTTGCGCAGGCACACGCACAGCTTCTCGACGCTGTCCACGTCCGCGCCGAGCGCCTCGAACGCGGTCAGGAGCAGCGGCCAGGCCGACTGCAGCGCCTGCGCGGCGGCCTGCATCACGTGCGGCGGCGTCGGCAGCGCGGCCGCGCGCGCCGTGGGGTTGACCACGTTGCGGAACACCTGCGTGGTGCGCTCCACCAGCGCCAGCGCGACGTCGTGCTGCGGCGTCCGGAACGCGATCCCCGCGGACACCAGCTGGTGCAGCATGCCCATGATCGGGTTGAGCAGCGACGCCAGGCCCTCGGTGACCTGCCCCTGCGGCAGCGTGCCCACCAGCAGCGACACGCCCTCGAGCATCTGCGACACCTCCACCTCGCTGATCGGGAACGGCGCGGGCTCCGTGGCCAGCCGCGCGACCGCCCCGCAGCACAGCACCTTCTGCAGCAGCGCCATCATCTGCGGGAGCTGCGGCTGCAGCTCCGCGCCCCCCGCGTCGCACAGGTGCTTGAACGCCTGCCCCGCGGCGCCGCACGCCTCCTTGTCGCCGAGGCACTCCGACACGAGCCGCATCGAGCTCATCAGCGCCCCCGGCGCCACGCGCGCCGCGTCGGGCGACGCCAGCCAGTCGGCGTAGGCCTGGCACGTCAGGCACACCGTGTACTGCAGCCGCGGGTGGCCCGGCAGCGCGGGCAGCACCGTCCCGAAGAGCTCCCCGAGCAGCTCCGGCCCGCTCTGCGTGCCCACGCGGTACACCGACCGGATGCAGTACAGCGCGGCCTCGGCGGTGACCCAGTCGAAGGCCTGCCCGGCCTGCACCGCCGCGGCGAGGCCCTGCAGCGGGCCGACGAGGATGCCCATGATGCGCGTCCCGCCGATGACGTTGGCGGCGTCCTCGAGCGTGTCCGCGACGGCGTACCGCGCGCGCTTGAACTCGTGCCGCTCCTGGCGCGTCCACGCCTCGTACTCGGGCGGGTACTTCACGCGGCCCTGGATGAGCCGCACGAGCTGCTCGAAGGCCGGGACGAACGCCGCGCGCCGCCGCGCGGCCTCCTCGGCGTTCGCGCGCTGCTGCGCCTCGTCGCGCGGCGGCGGCGGCGGCACGCACAGCTCCACCGAGAGGCGGTGCCAGAAGTTGAACGAGATGGCGCAGATCGTGTCGTCGGGGTGCCCGGCGACCTCGAGCATCGCCTCCACGAGCTCCCCGCCCGCGGCGCCCCCCGCGCCCGACACCACGATGCCCGAGTAGGCCTCCCCCGTCTCGGCAAACAGCCGCGCCATGCCCTTGGCCGTCTCGTGGTCGTCGTCCCACCCGTGCACGTCGATGCTCTCGTCCTCGGGGTTCGCCGCCCGCCGCGACGCCACCAGGAACCGCGCGCGCAGCTTCATCGCCTCGGGCACGATCTTGTGCACCGCCGGCAGCATGCTCTCCGGCGGCGCGCCCACGTGCCCGCCGGGGCTGTGCGTCGTGCACCAGATCAGCTCGCACACCGCGTTCACCGCCGAGTCGAACAGCGCGCCGCGGCTCAGGCCCGCCAGCGCCGCGTCCGTCAGCGGCGACGCCGCCAGCTGCGCGCCGTCCGCGCCCGCGCGCGCCGCCGCGTCCGGCCCGAGCGTCGTCAGCCGCAGCCACGCCGCGAACGCGTCCAGCACCTGGCTCTGCGCCGAGTCCTCGGGGTAGTTCAGGCACGACGCCAGCACCTCGAGCGCGCCCTGCACGCTGGCCACCAGCTCCTGCAGGAACTCGCGCCGCCGCTGGGGACGCACCGCGGCCTTCGTGCCCTCGGCCTCCTGCGGGAGCACCGTGAGCAGCTCCAGCATGCACGGCAGCGCGATCTGCGGGCGCACAGGGAGGGAGGAGGGTGTTGGAAAGGGGGGAGGTGTGGGGCGCGCGCGCGAGCGGGGCGGTCGCGGGCGCGGGCGGGCGCGCGCCTTGCTGTCGAGGCGCCCGAGGCCGTCTGCGAGCCAGCGCACGGGGCCGACGCCGCCCCACTCGACGGCGGGCAGGTGCGCGGCCAGCGCGGCGATCGCCAGGCAGAGCTGCGTCCGGACGGGCGGCGAACCCTGACAGAACTTCAACAACAACTGCGCGGGAGGGCACGGGCGGGAGCGGCCGTCACGCGACCGGCGCGTCAGCCCCGGAGCGGGCGAGGCCCTGTCCGGCAGTTGTGCCACGCGCCGCGCGCGGGCCGCCCGGGCGCCGGCGACGCGGCGCGGCGCGCGCGGACGGGTCCCTGGCCTCCGGGCGGTTCTGCGTACCTGTACTAGTGAGTCCCGCAGCTGCGGGATGGCGGACGCCGGGAGCTGGTCCAAGTCCTTCTCGACCTGCGCACACGCGCCCGGGGCCAGCGGTCGGGGGGAGGGCGCTGCGGGGGCGCCGACGTGACGGCGGCGCCGCGGAGACACCGGCAGGCCGGAGGCGGTCGCGGCGGTCGCGTCGCGCGGTGCGGGGGCCGCCGATCGACGGAGCGCGCTCCGTGAGCGTCCAGAGCGCCGCCTTCCTCCTACCATTGCGGGACATTGCGGGAAGGGGCGCTGGAAACGCACGACGGGCCCGACAGCCTACGACCTGGGCCGCACCGCGTCCCTCCTGAGAGGGTGGAGGCGAGCAACAGCGCGACACTCGAGGCAGCGCGGTGAGTGCTCGGCGCTGTGGACACCAGGCCGATCCCCCCGACCTGTCCGCGCATCTCGCGGCGGTCCTGTCGTACGGGGAGGATCCCGGCGCGGCGGCAGCGCGACGCAGCGGCCGGATACGCGCGTTCACGGGCGGTATGCCTGGCCAGAGCTGCACTTCGCGCTCCGCCGGGGCGAGGCGCGAGCCTCCGCGCGGCCGTGTCTCCGGCAGGGAAGCGCAGTCGGGCACGGTGCGATCGCAGCCTACAGGTCCGGCCGATGACCGCGGGGCCGCAGCCGGGCCCTCCCGCGAGCCTTGTTGAGCGAGGGCGCGGGCCCACGGCGCGCGCAGGGCCCCGCGGCGCGGGTGGCGGTTCAAGTCGGGACGGTCGCAGCGGCGGGGCGCCGTGCGCGGGGGTCCGGCCCCGGGAACCCACCTTTGTTCGCAGGATTTTGGCGCACCCGAACTGGGCGCCCATGGGAGCGTCCGGGTCATGGAGCATTTGGTCGCTGAAGGACCACGCGTCCTCGCTGTCCTGCCACCGCTCGATGAAGTCGGACGCCTCCCGGATGCCCGCGCCGGAGCCATGGCTCCCGTACACCACCTCGAGCGCCTGCAGGACGTTTTGCCGCTCCATCGCACCGCAGCCGCCCGCCCCGCCTCTGCCGCCGGGCTCAACGCAGCGGCGACGCGACCGCCCGGGACAACACGCAATGCTGCGCCCGACAGAGCCACGAAGTGCCGCGCCGCGGACGGCTCGCGCTCCTACATCGATGCAGGCGGAGCCGACAACGCCCCGGGGGTCCTCCGCCCGCGCCCGACTGGCTAAGGACCCCCCGGCGGCTCAGTGGCGGCGCGGGGACCCGCAGCAGCGCTCATCGGAGCACGACTGCGCGCCGGCCTGACTCCGCGACGCCGGAGCACTCCCGCGTTGTTGCTCGCTCCGTGGTGTTGGTGCCACACACGGGAGCGCGGCACGTCGCGGGCCAGGGGCTCTCGGAGACGGCCGAGTCGGCGGACGCGGTCCCGTCAGACGCCGCGCGGGGTCCTCGTCCGTTGCGTCCGCGCCGCGCCCCGCATCGTGCGCTGCTCGGGCTGACCCTCGGAGTTGAGAACCGCGGGCTTCCCGGGGCCGGCGCGCCGTGGTCGATCGCCGAGACGGCGCCAGGCCGGCCGCCGTCGTAGGGATGAGCCGTGCGGCGCAGGCAGAGGAGCTGGCCCGGACGCTGGCGCGCGCGGCGCGGCGCAACGCGCTCGTGCCACGCGAGGGGCTCCTGCTGCGGCCCCCGTCGGCGCCGATGTCTCAAAGCGATCTCGCCGCCGGGATCGAGAAAAGTCGCGACGAGGCGCAGGGGTTGAGCGGCCTGGTCGAGGGCCTGGCGGGTCACGAGAGCGAGGGGAAGGTTCACACGCGCGCCAAGCTGTACGTCCTGCGCGCCTGCGCGTGCAGGGCGGCCGGCCGGCCGGTCCAGGCGCTCGAGGACATCCGGCGCGCCGTCGTGTACGCGCGCGAGAGCTCCTGCCGCCTGTGCCGAGCGTGAGTGCCGCGTCGACCTGATTGATGTTTGGGGCGAGTGCGGAGACCGCTGCCGACGACGACGCATCCCGCCCAGAGGCTGCTGTATTCGACCCCCACCGCATTCGCCACCGCAGGCACGCGGGGTACGTCCTGGGCATCCTGGAGGCGGACCGGGGCGCTCATGCCGTGGCGGTGCTCGCCCTGCAGAGCGCGTGCGATGCGCGCCCCGAGGAGCCCGCGGCGGGCGTGCGGGCGGCGCGGAAGCTCGCCGAGGTCGTCGGGCGCCTCGACGGCCCCCAGCGCGCCGCGTTCGACGCCGGCGGCGCGGAGGGTCTGCGGCGTCGGCTGGACGTGGAGGCGCACGAGCGCCTCCCGCCGTTCCTGCGGCCGTCGCCGGAGAAGTACCCCTACTACACCGAGTGGACGAGGCAGCGCATCGCGCAGGCGTGCGGGGCGGAGCTGCCGGAGCCCGTCGTGCGGCGGCTGCTGGCCATGAACGCCGACGACCTGGAGCTGCAGGTGCGCACCCGTGGGGGGCGGGGGGAGAGGGGGGCCAAGTCGCGCTGGCGGGACCGGCGGTGCGTGCTGCGAGGGCGACGGCGGTGCGTTCGCCTCGTGGGTTGCGTGCAGATGCAGCACCCGTCGGAGCTGTGTGCGACGGCAGGGGAGCTGGTCGAGGTGCTCGCCGCGCGCGGGGAGGCCGCGCTGATGGAGACGGAGCCGCGGAGACTGTCGTGGCAGGACGTCCAGCGACTCAAGGTGCGCGTCCTGCAATCAATCGATCGATCGATCATCGGTCACAGGCGAGCCGGACGCGACCCGGCGCGACGTGTGTTCGCGCTGCAGGGCCCCGTGGTGGGCCTGGGCATCGCTGCGCCGGCGGACGTCGCTCCCCAGCGCGACCCGCCCGCCCCTGCGGCCGGACGCATCCGAGCTGTGGCGCACCAGGAGGAGATGGCGATGCTGGAGCTGAACAGCCTCGACTAGCCGGACGCCGCCCTCGGCCGCGCTGCTCTTCGTGCGGCCCAGCTCTTCGTGCGGGTGCGTCGCCACGGCGTGTTGCGGCGCGGTGATCATCGTCAGGGCGGGGACTGCGAGGTTGCGGACGAACGCCGCATCTGTGACACCGGGCCGCGCTTTGTCATCTGTGGGGGGCGTCCGGCCCACGAGATGCGTGGAAGCGCACGCGGAGCGCCCGCCCGCGCGCAACATATCTGGTGCTCCTGCAGCGCTCACTGGCGGCGCGGGACGCCCCGTCGGCCGCCACCGGCAGCGCGGGCTGGTCCGCGAGGCAGAGGCGGCGCGCGGAAGCGCAGGCACGCGGACCGGCTCCCCCTTGGCTGCCGCTGCGCGAGCCCCAGGGGGAGGTTGGGGATGTGCGCGAGGCGGCGGCAGCCCCGCGCATTCGCCCGGCTACTTGGGGCGGCCGGCTTGCCGTGACCGCCCGGTCTCGTCGAGTGCGCACAGGCGGAGAGGGTCGACCTTGCGCAGTCCGCAGCGTCGCGGGCATCCTTGTCGAGCGTCGCGCTCGCATCCTCAGGGGCGGCATCCGCCCGTGGACTTCGTCCCCGTAACGAAAGAGATCTCAAGATGACGACGGTGCGCGCACCTCCCGGCGACGTCGACCCCGCGCGCCCATCGCCGCTGCTCGCGAGCGAGGAGGCCAACTACCGCCTCCTTTCGTCGCGAGGGCGTCCCGAGAGGCATGTCGCGGCCCGAGGGCGGACGGGCACACTCTTCATGCCGGGCGCTCGACGAACGCGCCGTCTGCGCCTCGCCACGCGAAGCAGGCGGGCCACATTGCTCTGCTGCCGTCGAGATGCTCCGCCGGCGGTTTCCGCGGCTGTGCATGGCCAGCCGGGCGCCGACGGCGTCCACGATGTTCGGATCTTCTGGGAAAAGCCTCACGATGCCCCCGTTTCCCGCCACGCGCGCAGGTCTTGGCCAACGTCTTTATCTACGAGCCGTCTTCTTGGCTGAGTGCGCCCCCGCCCGCCGCGAGCGCGAGACGCGCCGCCTGCGACGTTCCCGCGCCCAAGCGCGTTTCTCCTCGCCGGCGCGCTGCTCGCGCGGCCTCCATGGCGAGCTGGCTGGCCTGCCGCCACCATCTCCTCGAGGCACCTACGAACGACCTCTTCGCACGCTCACGCGCCCCCGCTCCCGGCCCCGGTCCGCAGGCGTGGTGTTCGTGCTGTGCTTCGCCCTCTTCATCTACGGCTTCATCGGGCTCACGAGTGAGTCCCCCACCGCACCACCGCGCGCCTCGCCCGCAATGTTCCTCCTCGCCCCGCCTCGCCCCCGCCCGCCCCCCGCGCCGCCTGCGCGCGCCGCTCCTCCGCCGCGCCCGCCTCCCTGCTGATCGCGCACCTCCGCGCGGCCCCGCACCGCCGCGCTCCCGCCCGCACCGCCCGCCCGGGCGCCCCATCCTGCCAGTACCTAACTCGTGGCGGCGACGCCTCCCGCGCGCGACCCCCGCCCGCGCGCCGCGCACCCTGCGCGGCGCCCGCCCGGTCGCCCGCGCCGTCCCGCGCGCCCCGACGCGCCCCCCGCTGCCCCGCCGCGCCCCCGCCCGGTTGACCCCATTGTCGCGCTGCCTCCCCCGCGCCCGCAGCCATCCCGTCGGCCCCGCGCGGCACGATTTCGGGCTTCCTGGGCATGGTGATCGCGATCGTGGCGACGTACCTGTGGTTCAACCTCGAGGTCGCGGACGTCGACCTGGCGCCGGAGGTGGTCCCCTCGGCGGCCTACTGGGTGCTGCCCATCTGCATCGTGGGCGGCGGCGCGATCGGCGTGGCGCTGGCGGCGACGGTCAAGATGACGGGCATGCCGCAGCTGGTCGGGCTGCTGAACGCGTTCGGCGGCCTCGCGTCGGCGATCGAGGCCATCGCGCTGTACGTCGACCCCATCGCCGAGGTGGGCCTCGAGCCGGGGGAGTCGCGGCTGCAGCTGGGCTTCCTGCTCTTCACGGTCTGGGTGGGCATGATCACCTTCACGGGCTCGCTCATCGCGGTCGGGAAGCTCTCCGAGAAGATCAAGGGCTCGGTGCTCCCCATCGGCCTCCTGCGCTTCCTCATCATCACGCTGCAGCTCGCGTCCGTGGCGCTCATGCTCGTGACGGGCCTCTCCGGGTACGGCATCGAGTACCCGTCGGACCCCACGGACCCCACGCTGGAGGGCATCTTCGGCCCGAAGGCGGAGCAGGTCATCGACGCCGGGCGCGGGGGGTCCATCGGGCTGGTCCTGGCGCTCACGGGCGTGTCGTCGCTCCTCGGCGTGGTCAGCGTGCTCCCGATCGGCGGCGCGGACATGCCCGTGGTGATCTCCGTGCTGAACTCGCTCTCGGGCGTGTCGGGCTGCACGGCGGGCTTCATGATTGCCAACAACCTGCTCATCATCGCCGGGGCCATCGTCGCGTCCTCCGGCGCCATCCTCTCGTACGTCATGTGCAAGGCCATGAACCGCTCGATCACCAACGTGCTCATGGGCGGCTTCGGGCAGGGCTCGGGCGGCAAGGCCGCGGCCAAGGCGGAGGGCCCCGTGGAGCAGAAGACGGCCAACCCCGTCGAGCTGGACGAGCTGACCGACATCCTGCTGCGCGCGCACTCGGTGATCATCACGCCCGGGTACGGCATGGCCGTCTCGCGCGCGCAGCACGCGGTGCAGGAGATGACGTCGCTCCTGCGCGCCAACGGGTGCAACGTGCGCTTCGGCGTGCACCCCGTCGCGGGCCGCCTGCCGGGGCACATGAACGTGCTGCTCGCGGAGGCCAAGGTGCCGTACGACATCGTGCTCGAGATGGACGAGATCAACTCGGACTTCGAGGAGACGGACGTGGTGCTGGTCATCGGCGCCAACGACACGGTCAACCCCGCCGCGGAGACGGACCCGACCTCGTCGATCGCCGGCATGCCCGTGCTGCGCGTGTGGGGCGCCAAGACCGTCGTCGTGCTCAAGCGCTCCCTCGCGCAGGGCTACGCCGCCGTCGAGAACCCGCTCTTCTTCAACGACAACACGCGCATGTTCTTCGGCGACGCCAAGAAGAACTGCGACGCCCTCGTCAAGCAGCTCGGCGAGAAGAACCCCGCCGCGCTCAAGGCCGCGGGCGCCCAGAACGGCGACGCCGCCGCGCCCAAGAAGAAGACCTCGCCCGACCTGTTTGAGTTCCAGGAGCCCAAGCGCCCGGGCGCCGGGGAGGGCATCGGCGCCGGGAAGACCATCGGCGTGGTCAAGGAGCGCGAGCCCGAGGTCCGCGTGGCCATCACGCCGCAGATCGCCGCCCGCTTCGCCGAGTGGGGCTTCGACGTGGTGGTGCAGTCGGGCGCGGGCCTGGCCGCCTCGCGCGCGGCCTTCACCGACGCCGCGTACCAGCGCGCGGGCGCCACGGTCGTCCCGGACGCGCGCGGCGTGTACGACAAGGCCGACATCGTCATGGGCGTCGCGCGCCCGCGCCCCGAGGACGTGCGCATGGGCCGCAACGGGCAGGTGGTGGTGTCGTACGTGGGGCCCAACGGGGACTTCAACAACAAGGACGCGGCCACGGGGCTCATCCAGGCGGCGGTGGACTCGGGCGTGACGCTGCTGTCGATGGACCTGGTGCCGCGCACCACCATCGCGCAGCGCCTGGACTCGCTGTCGTCGGTGGGCAAGCTGGCGGGGCACCGCGCGATCATCGAGGCGGCGTTCGAGTTCGACCGCTTCCTGGCGCCGGAGATCACGGCCGCGGGCAAGTACCCGCCGGCGAAGATCCTCGTGCTGGGCGCGGGCGTGGCGGGCCTGGCCGCGGCGGGCCTGGGCGTGGCCCTGGGCGCCGAGGTGCGGTGCTTCGACACGCGCGTGGAGACGAAGGACCAGGTCAAGTCGATGGGCGCGGAGTTCATCACGGTCGAGTTCGAGGAGGACGGCGCGGGCGAGGGCGGGTACGCCAAGGTCATGTCGGAGGAGTACTACCAGAAGGAGCTGGAGCTGTTCGAGCAGCAGTGCACGGAGGTGGACATCGTGGTCACCACCGCGCAGATCCCCGGGCGGCCCGCGCCGATGCTGATCAACAAGCAGGCCGTGGCCAACCTCAAGCCCGGGTCGGTCATCGTGGACATCGCCGCCATGTCGGGCGGGAACTGCGAGGAGACGCGCCCGGGCGAGAAGTACATCACGCCCAACGGCGTCAAGATCCTCGGCTACACCGACCTCCCCGGCCGCCTCGCGCCCCAGGCCTCGGCCATGTACGCCGCCAACCTGTACCGCCTCATCGAGCACATGTCCAAGGGCGGGAAGAAGGCCTGGGCCGTCGACACCGACGACGCCACCATCCGCCCCATGATGATCTCCCACATGGGGCAGAAGATGTGGCCGTACAAGGCGCCCGGCGGGCCCCCGCCGCCGCCCAAGGCCGCCGCCAAGACTGCGGCGCCTGTCAAGGAGGAGGGCCCCTCGAACTACGACCTGTACTGGCTGGGCATGTCGCCGGAGATGTGGCTCGCGTTCTGCGTGGGCATCGCGGTGTTCGCGCTCATCGCCGCGTTCTTCCCCACGTCGTTCGCCGAGCAGCTCGCCATCTTCGTGCTGGCCTGCGTCGGGGGCTACCACATCATCTGGGGCGTCACGCCCTCGCTGCACACCCCGCTCATGTCCGTGTCGAACGCCGTGTCCGGCGTCGTCATCCTCGGCGGCATGCTCCTGCTCGTTGCCGGCGACAAGAGCGGCACCTTCGTGCTCGGCTCGGTCGCCACGTCGGTCGCGGCGATCAACGTGTTCGGCGGGTTCGCCGTCACGTGGAGGATGCTCTCTATGTTCAAGAAGTGAGGACGTCGCGGGGCGCGGGGGCGCTGCTGGGATTGAGGGGTAGGCGCGCAGCGTCAGACTCAAGCTGGCGGGCCGCGGGTCGCCACTGTGATGACAAAGTAGCTGCCAGGCGCGCATGTCGTCACTGCCGCACGGGGTTGAGTTGCGCGGCCACGCCCCTGACGCACAACCCGCGACTCAATTACTTCTTGCACAGATGCAGCAGAAGAGACTCCGCGAACCCCGAGGCAGGCTGCGCAGCATCCTCGAAGGTATCCGCCAAAGACGCGCCGACAGCCGACAGCCCGTCGCGCTCACCGTTCCATTTCGCGTCTCCGAGCGGGAAGTGCTGTTCAACTGCTGTTCTTTCACTCCTCACACTCCCGGGAAAACAAGCCTGGGGTTTCCCACGAGAGTTCACTGTCGTGCTTCAACGTCGTGGTCCATGCATGGCGGCAGGAAGACGGTGCTCCTCCAGGGTGCTCTCTTCGCCGCAGCAGTGTGCAAGGACGGACCCATGCCAGCCACGTGTCGCGTTCAGGACCGAGCTCAATCCTTCGCGCGTGGGACCGCCCAGTCCACATGCATCTTTAGAATCACAGCACGCATGGGGCATCGTGCGCAGCGCCGCGCACGACCCTGCGTTTCCGCATGGAGAGCAAGGCTCAGTACAGCGCGGCCAGGGACCAACGCGTCGCGCAGCGCGAACGATGGCCTCGGTGGTCGATGGTCGCGCGTGTTGCGCGCACAGAGGTGTTCGACTGAAGCAACAGATGGGACAGGCAGCATGTGCGTCGATATGGACGCCGCTGCGCGAGGGGGGGCCTCGCTCTGCTCTGCCTGACGGACTCGCATGGCGGGGGGGGGAGGGGGGGGAAGGAAGGAGGAGGAAGGACACGGTGGGAGATTTCAGCAGCTGTTCGTGCTGCACACGTACTCGGCTGGTGCATGCAGGTGGGGGGGTGAAAAAGGCTACACCCCCGGAGGCCTACGCGAGGGCTGCACAGCCCATGGAAGTGCCGGCGGGGGTCGAGGAGCGGGACGGGCTGGCGGGGACAGCTGGCGCAGCGCTAGCGGCGCTAGCGGTCCCGGGGGTCTGGATGAAGCAGTCGGACTGGCATGAGCAGGGCGAGGTGGGCGCCCCGGTCTGTGTGTGGTGCACGCGACGCGGGCATCGCACTGGGACCGGTTTTCTCCTGCGCGCGCCACTGGCGCGGTGAGTCAGCCGAGCCGCGGGTGACGGGCTCAAGACAGGTTGTCAACCCGCATATTGGCGAACTGCGACGCCAGGTGCTGCTGGATGATCGCCCGGAGGTTCTGCGCGGTCTGCCAGTGCCCCGCGGTCTCGGCCACCTCCAGCGGGGACCGTCCCTGCGCGTTGCGGGCCAGCAGCATGTCCGGGCCTGCGGGGACGGGGGAGGGACGGCGCGAGGCGTGAGCGACGTGCGCTGCGTGCGGGCGGGCGGGCAGGGGTGCGCATTGGAGGAGAGGTTGGGCAGGGGACGCGGGAGGGCGGGGGGGGGGGTCTGGGCGCACCCATGCATGCCAGGAGCTGCGCCGACTCCGCCTGGCCCGCGGCGGCCGCGTGGTGCAGAGGCGCGTTGCCCTGCTCGTCGAGCTGGCGCACGGACTGCGGGGCGACCGACAGGAGCAGGGAGAGGATGCGCGTGGCGCCCTCGAGCGCGGCGTGGTGCACGGGCGACACGCCGCTCCCCGACAGACTCCCGCTGATGGCCACCTGCAGCGCCTGCGCGCCGCCCTTGCTCTCCTGCCCCAGGGTCATGAGGACGTAGTGCATGCCCTCCGTGTCGCCGCGCGACACGATGTCGTGCAGCTGTTGGGCAAGGTGCAGCGGCGTCAGCGCGGGCCCCCCGCGGGGCTCCTGCGCGCCGCGCAGCTGCCCGGACAGGCCCGCGCTGCCCATCTGGCCGCCCCCGCTCAGCCTCGCGGCGCCGCTCGGCCCCGTGCCGTCGCGGCCCTGCGACGTGGGCGCCTGCACTTGCAGCAAAGGGCCGGGCTTGGTCCGCCGCGCCGCAGCCGCCGCCGCCGCCGCCGCGCTCGCCGCGTCCGCCGTCAGGTTGACCGCGCCCCCCGAGGTCGCGGGCGCCGCGGCGGGCAGCGGCTGGTGGATGGCGCTGAACCCGCGCAGGGAGGTGCTGTTGTCGCCCTGGCTGGGCACGAGCACCCACGCACGGTGCACGACCACCTCGCCGGCGCGGCCGCTGGCGGCGTCCTGGAGCGCGAAGCTGCGGGACGCCGTCGCGGGCGCCCCAGCGGAGCGCAGGGCGGCCGCGGCCGCGCGGTCCCATGCGTCGACGCCCGGCGCCTGGCGGATGGTCGCGCCGGTGGCCGCGGCGCCGCCCGGGCCGGCGGCGGCGGCGGTCGCGTTCACGACCTCGCCGGCGGCGTCGAGCTCGACGACGGGCACCTGGATGTGGCGCATGAGGACGTCCGGGACCATGCGCGCGGCCTGGAGGTTGGCGTCGCGGAGGACGTCGCACAGGTGCACGTCGCAGCCGCCGTCCTTGGTGGGGCGCAGGATGGCCTCAACGCACTGCCCCTGCGCGTCCTGCCTGAGGCGCTCGGCCTGCCCGGGCTCGCGCGCCGAGCGGCTGCGCTGCGCGGGGTTGCCCGCGGGGGTGGCTGCGGAGGGCAGCTCCTTGAGCGGCACGCGCTTGGGCCGGAAGACGACCTTGCCCGGCTCGCTGTCCTCGACGGTGCTCGCGCGGTAGAGCGCGTCGGAGAGCACCTGCGCGACGCGCTCGCGGTCGTCCTTGTGCACCAGGTCGAGCAGCAGGTTGCCCAGGATCTGCCGCGGGGGGCGCTCGAAGATGGCGCGGCACTCGCCCGCGACCGCGGAGACGTTGCCGTCGCACGAGACGCGCATGCGGACGCAGTGCATGCCGGTGCCGATGCGCTCGGGCGGCACCACGGGCGGCGCCATGCCGTGCGCGTAGTCCGAGTCGTCGCGGATGGCGAAGGCGACGCGCGTCTCCGTCGCGGGGCCGGCCCCGCTCGAGGTGTACACGTACGTGGTGCTCGTGGGGAAGCGCGTGCCGTCGCCGCGCACGCCGTTCAGCAGCACGGGCGTCACCGAGTAGGGATGCAGCCCGTGGTGATCGCTGTGGATGTTCTCCATGTGCATGTCGCGCGCCTGCGAGAGCACGTCGTTCGGCGTCAGCGTGTACAGGTTCATCCCTGCCTTGAAGTCCCGCGCGAAGACGTCCTGCACCTGCTCCGAGCTCCACAGCACGTCCACCGCCTTGTTCGTGACCCAGTACGTCACGCCCGTCGGCATCGACAGGCCGCGCAGCAGCCGCCGCGCCCACCGGGTGCGCGAGATGTGCCCGCCCGTCTGCGCCTCGAGCGTCTGCAGCGCCTCGGAGAGCGTCTCCACCAGCGGCGCGTCCTCCTGGGCCGCCAGGCTGGGCAGCGACGCCGGGCGCAGCGCGTCGTCCGCCGCCGTGCCGCCGGGCGGCAGCCGGAAGCCCGTCGCGCGCGGGTACGGCATGTCCTCCGGCGCGGCCGCGGGGCCCAGACCCAGCTCGCGCGCCTGGGGGGAGTCCAGGGGGTCCTCGATGAAGAGGAGCTCCGCGGTGTGCGCCGCGGGGACGAGGGCGACCACGTTGGCGTCGACCTCGACCTCGACGCCGCGGATGATGCGGCTGTACCGCACGCGCGAGGGCTCGTGGCTGGGGCGCCCCGTGGCCGCCTCGGCGACGCGCGCGGCCCGCACCAGGGCGCGCGCGGTGTCGCGGACGTTCGCGCCGTCCCGGGTCGCGATGCACGAGAGGAGGTTGGTGCCGACCACGTCCTCCGCGGACGCGCCCGACACGCGCTGGTAGAGCGCGGAGCTCGCGAGCACGTCGAGGAAGACGTCGGTGCGGAACACGAACGACGGGCACACGCGCAGGAGGCCCGCGATGCGCGCGGAGGACGCGAGCGTGGCCAGGTGGAGCGCACTGGGCGCGAGCGCGAACACGACCGTCGGGTCCGCGTCGCCGTCGCTGCCCGCCGCGGCAAAGTGCCGGAAGAGCAGGCCCGCGAACGGCGTCGCGGCCCCGCCGTCGGACGCCGGGCGCAGCTGCCCGACGACGCGCTGGCACCTGCCCGACTCGCGCACCGCCGCCAGGGCCTCGTCGAACGCGGGGCCGCCGTCGCCGACCACCAGGCACGACGCGACCTGCGCGCCGACGAGCGCGCCCGCGGGGACGCCGAGCGGCGTGGCGGCGAGGCACGACGACGCGGCCGTGGCGCGCCCCGTGCGCGCGTCCACCAGCACGGCCGGGAACGGCGACTCCTCGACGGCCGCGTGCGCCATCACCTCGGAGAGCGACAGCGGCGGCACGTGCTGCTGCTGGCGCGGCTCCATCTGCGTGTCCGTCGTGCGCGCGCCCTCCGTGACGCTGCTGCTCGCCACGCTGCGCCGGCTCGTGGTGCTGCTGTACAGCCCCGTCACGCCGGGCTCGAACCGGTCGTTGGTCCCCTTCGGGCGGACGTTGGTCGCGGTCTGGAGGCGGTGCAGCATCGCGAACACCACGGGCGCGTCCGCGGCGGCCCCGGACGACGCGGAGCCGATGTGCGCGGCGTCGGCGGCGCTCGAGCCCAGCCAGCCCAGCGACACGACGACGGGCAGCACGGCGCGGGCGTGCGGGGCGTCGGGGTCGTCCGAGGGCATGACGCAGCGGGCGAGCCAGGTGGCGGCGGAGCGCGGCGGGTGGCCCTCGAGCGCGCACTGGTGCCCGTGGAGCAGGCAGTGCGCGAACTCGGCGGCGTCGCGCAGCCCGAGGTGGGCCTGCAGCGGCTTGCCCTCCATGCTCTCCCGGGGCACGCCGAGGACTGCCGCCACGTTGTCCGAGGAGTAGAGCACGTGGCCGGCCGGGTCCAGCACGAAGAAGCAGTCCGAGGGCAGGTCCTGCGCGCCGGGGGCCGCGCGGACGCGGGCGGGCGGGTGAGCTGCCCGGGACGACACGCGCAGCCGCTCGGGGCGCCGGCGCGGCTCGCGGCGAGGACATCACGCGCGGGGGGCCGCGGCAGGGTGGGTCGCACCTCGAGGACGGACATGAGGTCGCTGGCGCGCAGGGCGGCCTCGTCGTGGCAGAGCTTCAGCCTGTCAAGGCGCTCGATGGCCTGCTCCAGGACGCCCTTGAGGTGCCCGATGCGCCCCAGCACGCCGCGAACCCCCGAGCTGTGGTCGGCGCGCAGCCTCGCCCACTCGTCGTCCGCCAGGACGATGTCGTCCACGTCCTGCTCTGCATATCAGCGCGACGCCGCGGGGCCGCGGTCCGTTGGCGCCAGCGCCGCGCGAGCGCGACGGTCCCGCGCACGGGTGGTGCGCCGCGCCGCCTCGCGCGGCCTGCCCCGCCCCGCCCGGGGCCGGTCGCGCGGTGGACGCGGCTCCTGTGCGGACGTGGGTCGCGAAGTCGCCGCCCGCGCGCCGGAACAAGGCGAGGAGTCGCCCGCGTGCAACGTGCGACCGAACTGGTTGGAAAGTGCGCAAGGCCACTCACCTCCCGCATCTCCGTGCGCGCCGCCCGCTTCCATGCTGTGCAGCCAGCGCTCCTGGCCCAGGGTTGCCGCACGGAGCCGGATCGGATGCTGCGCGTCCCTGCATGTCGCGGTGCGGTAGCGTTCCGTGAGCAGCACACTCAGAAAAGGGGCGCTGGGCCAAGGCGTGCGCGCGGCGCTCGCGGCTTGGGCTGGCCTGCTGCGGCGGCGGAGCCTGTCTCACGCGCCACAAGGCGCGAGAGCGGGCCGGGGGTGCGCCGCGGCCGTGCGGTGAGAGGGGGGCGCAGTATGGCAACGAGAATTGCGCGCACGGGCGCGGACGAAACCGGGCGTCGGCTGCGCGCGCGAATCACGCTCGGTGAGGGGCGTGGACACGCGGGGGGCGTCACTGGGGTGGTCTGGCCGTTCTCACCGCTTCGGCTGACGACTCGCCGTGGGCGCCTACGCGTGCCGCTGGCCAGTATACCGCCGCGGCCGAAATCGAAGAAGCATAAATACCTCGCGGAGAGCAGATCAGTGCGCGCGGTCGGGGCACGAGCACGGCAGGCCTGCCCAAGCCGCGCGAAGCAACACTGGACGGCCCGCGAGATGGAACCGCCCGTCGGCCGATGTCGCGACCAAGGTCCAGTGGCTGCTCTGCGCGCCCCCGCGCGGCCGGCGCGGCCTTCGCGCGGGAGCGCGGCGGTGCCTGGTGACCAGTGGTCAAGAGGCCCCTCTCCGAGGGCCCGGGGGACACACGGGCGGTCGCCGCGGTCGACGCCGGGCGCAACGGCGAGCTGCGGTCACTGCGGGCCCGTGTCACGCTGCTGGAGGCGCGATGTCGGGGCCAGAAGGGACGCGACGGCGGTTGCAGCTGGCGCGCAGGTCGCAGGAGGAGGTGCAGGGGTGGTCGGCGAGCGCCCCGACGCCGCTCGGAGACGCGACGCTGAGGCTGCCGGACGGCGAGGAGATCCCGCTCCCCGCGTTCCGGGTACGTCCCGACCGCATCAGCCTGCCGCGGTGGTTGCGCGCACTGCATGAGAACGAGGCCGTCGCGTGCTTCGAGCGACGCAGGACGCCTCCGGCGCAAGGTTCGTCGACGTCCGTTCGCTGTACGGGAAGACGGGCGTGTGTACGTTCGACCCCGGTTTCATGAGCACAGGTCAGGCGCGCTGATCATCGGCATGATTCCCCCGCTGCTCTCCCGCGGCCGCCAGCGCGCCGTGCTCGCGGCTCATTGCGACGACGAAGGCCGCGCCGCGACACAGTGATCGCTGTGCTCCTGCCTGCATGCTGCACTGTCCGCGCGAACCTCGCTGGGGGCGACGCAATGGGTCTGCCACATTGCCACAAACCACACGCCCGCCGACCCTGCGCGAGTCCACTTCTGATGTCGAGCGCCTCCTGACGCGCCTCCAGCGATGATGGGCTCCCGTCGCAGGCGCATGTCGCAGCACGATCACGTTCATCGACGGCAAGGCCGGCAGGTGGGTCGGGCGGCGGTTGGCTCCGCCCGCGTGCGCCTCCACATCCCGCTCCCCCCCCGGCTGACGGCCCGCGAGGCGCCCGACGCCTCCCGCAGGCTGCTGTACCGCGGGTACGACGTGTTGGACCTCGCGCAGCAGGGCGACTGGATCGACAGCTGCTTCCTTCTGCTGTACGGCAACCTGCCCTCGCTCCACGAACGGGTGCGCTCCCGACGGCCGCGCGCGCCCGCCCGCTCCGCGCCGCCGCAGCGCTTTACGCCGCGCCCTCCTTTCCGGTGCGCGCAGGGGGTGTTCCGGCACCGCATTGAGACCAACATGCTGGTCCACGTCAGCCTGACCAAGTTCTTCGAGGGGTTCAAGCGCGACGCCCACCCGATGGCCATCATGGTCGGAGTGGTCGGCGCGCTCTCCGCCTTCTTCCCGTTCGACGACATCTGGAACCCGCGCCTGCGCGACGACGCGTGCATCAACCTCATCGCAAAGGTGCCCACGCTGGCCGCCATGGCGTACAAGCACAGCATCGGCGAGCCGTGCGTCTACCCGAAGAAGGGCCTCAGGTGCCGCTCCCCCGCGCCGCACGTCCGCGGCGCCTGGGCGCCCGCTTGCGCGCTCGTCCTCTCACCCGCCGCCCCGACCGCGCGCGCCCCCCGCAGCTACGCGGCGAACCTCCTGTACATGCTCCACGCCGTCCCCACCGAGCCGTTCGTGCTCGACCCCGTCCTCGCGCGCGCCCTCGAGAAGATCATCGTCCTGCACATGGACCACGAGCAGAACGCCAGCACGTCGACGGTGCGCAGCGCCGGGTCGTCGCAGGCGAACCCGTACGCGTGCATCGCCGCGGGCATCGCCACGCTGTGGGGCCCCGCGCACGGCGGCGCCAACGAGGCCGTCCTCAAGATGCTCATCGAGATCGGCACCCCGGACCGCATCCCGGAGTACGTCGCGCGCGCCAAGGACCGCGACGACCCCTTCCGCCTCATGGGCTTCGGGCACCGCGTGTACAAGACGTACGACCCGCGCGCGCGCGCCATGCAGGACGTGTGCCGCGAGGTCCTGGGCCACCTGCAGCTCAAGGACCCGCTGCTCGACGTCGCGATCGAGCTCGAGCGGATCGCGACGAACGACGAGTACTTCGTCGCGCGCAACCTCTACCCGAACGTGGACTTCTACTCGGGCATCGTCCTGCGCGCGCTGGGCATCCCCATGTCCATGTACACCGTGCTCTTCGCCGTGTCGCGCACCGTGGGCTGGGTCGCGCAGTGGAAGGAGATGGCCGAGGAGGTGGGCGCCGCACGTCGCCCCGTGCAACGACATGTTCTGGCCCGGCGCTGTCGCATCATCTGAACAAGCGCGAATCGCGCCCCCTCCGCAGCTCCCGCCGAAGATTTCGAGACCCAGGCAGGCGTTCCAGGGGCACATGGACAGGACCTTCACGCCGAGCGGGGAGGGCCGCCTCTCCAAGTCGCCCGCGGCCACGCCCCCGGACGTGGAGCTGGCGGTGTTGGAGCGCAAGAAACAACAGCACCGCGACATCGAGCTGCAGGAGGTGTCCATGGATTTCGCCTCCGTGCACGTCGCCCAGTAGCAGCGGCGGGCGGTCCGCCCCGGTGCGAGCAGGTGAGACGGGGGGCGGGAGAGGCGGCGGAAGCATCACACGAGACTTGTCCGTGCGGTAGATGCGATGGCAGAGCGATGTGACTTCCGCCAAGAGCGAAGAATGTACAAAGAAAGTTGACTGTGCGCGGGCGTGACATCTCAGCTGCCGTAGGGGGCGTGTGGTTCGCTACGGTACATCGCGCGATGCGGGGAATTTTGACGCAGATCCGGCGCGCCACGGGCGTCGGCGGTTGCACTGCCGGCGCACTAGCTGCGAGAGCACATGCAAGGACATGACTGACAGCATGCAGAGCACACAGACACGCATGCACGCGCACACACAAGCTCTGACGCGCGGGGAGGCACGGCACGCGCACCGGACGCTCGCGCCTACAGGCGCGTCTCCACCGCCGTTCTTGGCTGCGCCCGCGCAGCGTCATTCGACGCCGCCGTCGGCCTGTCCGCAGTCAGTCGGGGGGGCGAGTGGGAAGCGTGCCCTGGCGCGTGCGACCGTGCGTGCAGACCGGGGACAGACCGGCCGCCTCGACGCGCTGGAGCGTGTGCGTTGGCGTGCGCGCACCGTGGTCATCGCATCGCCTCGTCTCAAGGCCTGACCCCATCGCAGGGGCTCCCCCATTCGCGCCACCGCGTCGCTTCCACAGCTCCTCCGCCGCGCGTCGGAGCCGCCACACGCCCGCCGCGGGGATTCGCCCCGGCGGCAGGGGCGGTGGTGATGGCGGCTCCCGGCAGTAGCCACGGGCTTGACCCCGGGAAGGTTGGAGGGTGGGGGGGGCCTGATCCTGGCTGCGCGCCTCGTGCGGTGACCTGCGCCGCAGGACGGGCCGCGGGGGGCACCGGCAGGCGAGCGCGGCATGCGCGGGGTGCGCCGAAAAAAGAAACCGGGCGCGAGCAAAAAGGGGGGCATGCAGCACTCTCACAATGGCGTGCGGGGTTGGAGGGCGGCCGCGGCTGGTCTCGCAACCTGGAGAAGGGGGGGGGTCGCTCCGGCGGTGGTGGGTGGTTCCGTTTCGCGGCGCTCGGTGGGGGAATGCGCGGCGCCCGAAGACTCCTGGTGCGCGGGGGCAGCGTGCGTGCGCCTGCCGCGCGGCAGAACGCCTCCGGATCAGAGTGACGCCGCACGTCCATTCCCGGGAGTCGCCCCTGCACAGCCACGGCCCGGCGGCCAAGTCGCTGTCGGTACGCACGACGCGGGGTCGGGGCGCAACATCGGCACGCTGCTCCACTGCTGGCACCGGTCGATTCTCCGCGGCCGCCGCCGCCCCCGGTGAGCTCCCCCCTCGCCCCCCTCGCCTCGTTGCCCTCCCCGTCGCCTCGTCGCCCGCCCTCCTGCACCTACGTGCCGCCGCGTCGCCTCCGCGGCGCGCGCTCCCGGGCGTGCAAGCACCTGGAAAATTCAGACAGTGTAGCGGCCCTGCGCGGAGCCGGACGCGGCGTCTCGGCGCAGGGACTTCTCCGTGGCCTCTTCCAGGACGGTCTTCAGAATCTGTTTCGCTTGCTTCACTGCCTCAACGCTGGGACCTGTGATCAACAAATGCAGCTTGCGCTCTCCTGCACACGCGGGGCGCGGGGGGCGCGGCGCGTCAGGCGCGGCACTCGGGCACACATGCGCGCGCAAAAAGGAGCAACGCACGGCCGCGCGCGGTCCTCGGCGGCGAGACGACGCACCTTCAGGGATGTGTGCTCCGGGCTTGTAGTAGAGGCCCTTGACGGTGACGGCGCACCCCGTCGTGTCGGTGATCTCCGCCATGGTGTTCTTGTGCGTGGCCTGCCAGCGCGCGTGCTGCGGGAAGTCGTTGATCTCCAGCTCCGCCTCGAACTGCGTCGTGTCGCGCTGCGCCTTGCCAGTGTTGATGCGGGCTGCCAGCTGCGCCGCCACGGCAGCCGCCGCCGCCGCCCCGCCGCCGCCCGCGTCGGCCGACAGCGGCGCGGCCGCGGGGGCGCCAGTCACCGGCGCGGCGGGCATCGCGCCGCCCGTCTCCACCGCGCCCGCGGCGCTGCGCGCCGCCAGCGCGGCGGCCATCGCGCCCGACGGCGCGGCGGCCTTCATCCGCTCCTCGCGCAGGCGCTCCTCCTCTCCCGCCCGGCGCGCCTCCAGCCCCGCCCGGTACGCCGCCGCGCGCTCCGCCTCCTCCCGCTCGCGCTCCTCGGCCTCCGCCCGCGCCCGCGCGTCCGCCTCCTCCTGCGCCCGCCGCTCCTCCGCGCGCTCGATGTCCCGCTTCGTGAGCGCCACGCGCACGCCCGCGTCGCCCTCGCCGTCGTCGTCCTCCGCGCCCGCGGGCTTGTCCTCCTCCTCGAGCCCAAACCCGCGCCGCAGCTTGTTGCGCTCGCGCCGCTTGGCCTCCTCCTCCCCGGCGTCGAACCGGAACCCGCTCCCGCCGAACCCGCTCCCGTGCGCGCGCGCCTTGCCCTCGCGGCGCTTGTCCTGGAAGGCCTTGGCCAGCGCCAGGAGGTCCTCGGGGACGGGCTTCCCGGCGTCGCGCATGGCGCGCGCGAGGTCCGGCGCGACGGCCTCCTCCTCCTCGCTGATGAAGGTGATGGCGGTGCCCTTGTTCCCCGCGCGCCCCGTGCGCCCCACGCGGTGCACGTAGTCCTCGAGGTGGTTGGGCGGGTCGTAGTTGACCACCAGCACGAGGTCCTTCACGTCCAGGCCGCGCGCCGCGACGCTCGTGGCCACCATGATGTTCGACACGCCGCCCTTGAAGTCCTCGATCGTGCACTGCCGGTCCGCCTGCTCCTTGCCGCCGTGCAGGCTCAGGCACGGGTACCCCAGCCGCAGGAGGTCGCGGTACATGTTGTCGCACTTCTCGTGCGTCGCCACGAACACCAGCACCTTCCCGCGGTCGTACCACTCCCCCAGGATCTCCAGCAGCCGCATCAGGCGCTCCTCCTCCGGCCGCAGCTCCACCAGCTGCTCGATGTCGCGGTTCACCACCGAGCGCCCGCCGACGTCGATCTGCACGGGCGACGTGAGCACCTGCCGCGCGAGGGCCTCCACCTGCTTCGGGAACGTCGCCGAGAAGAGCACCGTCTGCCGGTCCGGGCGGATGTTCTGCACGATGCGCCGGATCTGCGGCTCGAACCCCATGTCAAACATGCGGTCGGCCTCGTCGAGGACGAGGTACGTCACGCGGCGCAGGTTGGTGACCTTGCCGTTGTTCGTGATCAGCACGTCGATCATGCGCCCGGGCGTGCACACCACGACCTCCGCGCCGCGCCGCAGCGCCGAGATCTGCGCGCCCATGCCCGTCCCGCCGTACACCTGCACCACCGACAGGCCCGCCGCCGCGCCCACGCGCCGCGCGTCCTTCCCGATCTGCTGCACGAGCTCCCGCGTGGGCGCCATGATCAGCCCGATCGGCCCGTCGCCGTCCTGCAGCGCCGGCTGGTCGCGCGCGTGCCGCAGGAGCGGCAGCAGGTAGGCCATCGTCTTGCCGCTCCCCGTCTTGGCGATGCCGATGCAGTCGCGCCCGGACATGATCACCGGCAGCGCCTGCGCCTGGATCGGCATCGGCCGCTCGAACCCGGCCTTGCGCAGCGTGTCCAGCACGCGGCTCGACAGGCCCGCCTGGTTCCAGTGCTGCACGGGCTTCGGCACGGCCTTCCCGCGCACGCGGATGCCGTCCAGCTGCTGCCGCGCCGCCGCCACCTCCTCGTCCGTCATGCGCGCCAGCTCCGGCGGCTCGATGAAGAAGTTGCGCCGGAACGCCGGGTACTCGACCTTGCTGTGGTCCACCACGCCCAGCCGGTCTCCCTTCGTGCGCCCCGCGCGCACCTTCTCCGCCCACTTCGCGTCGTCCTCCTCCTCGCTGCTCTCCTCCTCCTCCTCCTCCTCGCTGTCCGACTCCAGCCACGCCAGCCCCGCGCGGCCCCCGCCCCGCGACTTGACCGCCACCGCGCCGGCGCCGCCCGAGCCCCCCGACGCCGCGCCGCCGGGGCCCGCCCCCTCCATCGCCACGTCGCCGCCCCCCTCCCCGTCCCCGCCCGCGTCCTCCCCGCTCCGGATCTGCTTCGGCACGGGCGCCTGCGCCTCCATGAAGGCCTCGAGCGGGTCCACCTCGCCGCCGCTCTCCCCCGACTTGGCCGCGGGCGACCCGGGGGGCTCCTCCGCCGCGCCCGCGCCCGGGGCCTCGCGCCGCTCCGGGGACCGCGGCTCCCCGCCCGCGAGCGCGTCCGGCTCCGCGTCGCCCGCCCGGCGCTTCGGAGGCGACTCCTCGCCCGGCGCCAGCGGCACCACGGGCGTCCGCGGGCGCGCGATCCCGAACCCCGCGAGCGGCTTGATGCGGAACGACGTGCCGTACGACGTGATCGGCTGCGCGCCCGCGGGGAGCTTCTTGCCCCCCAGCACGCCGCCCGCCCGGGCCACCCCAAACGCTGGCTTCAGCTTGAACCGCGCGAGCGGGGCCGCCGCGGCCTGCGGAGCCGCGCCCGCCGCAGCCACGCCGCCGTGCACCGACCCGAACGCCTCGTTCTCCCCGGAGTCCTCCTGCCCGCGCTTCGGCGGGGGCTTGAACCCCTCGCTGTCGACGTCGGCGGGCGGCGCGGCGGGCGGCGGTGCCGGCGCCGCGCCCGCGCCGGCCTGCGTCTTCGCCGCCAGGAGCTTGGCCTTGGCCTGCCAGGCGGCCGCGCGCTGCCGGCGCTTTTCGATGTCCGCCTCGATGGTGGGCAGCGAGCGCGCAGCGTCATCGGGGGGGGGGCCGGCGGAGGGCGAGCGCGGGGCCGCGGGCGGCGGTGCGCCCGCCGCTGGCTGCGTCGGGAGTGGCGCGCGGACGGGGGGCGGCGGCGTGGGGCCGCGTGCCGGCGCGGCCGCGTTGGCGGCGTGGTCGCTGGGGCTGGCGTCGGTGCGGCGGTGCTTCGAGCTGCGGCGGTCCTCGCTGGGCGACCGCCGTCTCCGCCTGTCCCTGTGGCCGCGCCGATCCCGCGAGTCGCGATCCTGCGTGTGTGCGGGGGGGCAGGGGCAGGACAAGTCAAGGACTGCTGCTGTGCCGGAAGGGGGCGCTCGCCGGCGGCACGCGCTCGCTCCGTCGCCGCAACGGCCGCCTAGGTCGAGAGGTAGCAGCCGCTGAGCGCAAATGTAACCCCAGTCCGCAGCGCGGGGCGGAGGACGAGACCGGCCGCGAACGGTGCGGCGCGACGGCGCAGCGGGCCCACGGCGCGGCGCGTTCGGGGCACGTACCCTTTCCCTGGATCGGCTCCTCGACCGTCGTCGTCGCCCATCCCTGTCGCGCGACTTCGAGCGCGACCTCCTCGCCATCGCTGCTACCGATCGCGCAACTGCACGTTTGACGTCCGCAATCCGGCGGATTGTGATCGCGCACAGCGACTTACGACTTACCGAGCGCGTGCCGCGGCTTTTCGGGCGTTCGAGCGAGGGCACAGCCAGCGGGATGGAATCAAACGCAAGCTGCTCAGCCTCACCATGCGGCCCGTCTCAGTCGCAGACGTTCCCGGAGCCGCCCGACGCGGGGCCCCGGACCGAAGCCTGGTTGCGGCAACGCCTCCGCGCGGCCAGGCGGTCCTGTCAGCGCCGCGTGTCGGCACTCTGCACTGCGCGGCACAGCGCTCAGGGCCCTGCGGTCACAGTTAAGCTCGCGTCGTCGTCGTCGCTCGCTACGAACGATCTGCGGGTTTACATCGCGGCGGGCGCCCCCGCGGCCCCATGTGCCGCACCCGCAGGGCGCACGCGGCCGGAACGATCCACCTGACACGGTGCCGGTTCGCACGCCCCTCCCCCGCCCGCCGCGGCCGCACGCGGGGGAGCACAGTGCGCCGGAGGCGACCGCGCGTCGGGCAGTTATCGGCTGTGCGTTGCGCCCGTGCGAACCACGCTGACGGGCGGCTCTCTGCCGTGTGCAGCAGGCGCTGGCTCGACTTGTGTCGGGCCCTGCGCCCCGACCGCGGAACCGATCGTCTGGCAGCGCGCGAGCGGCATGTCTGGCGGTCGCACCGCCGGCAGCGGCGCGGGCGCGAACGCCGCGGCATCGGCGGCGCGCGCGGTGCGGCCTGCTCCACAGAAGGCTCCTACGCCGCACACGGGCCGGCGCGCCGCGATCCTTGCGCCCGTGGCGCTCGGAGCCTCCCTGTCGCTCGGACGCGGCGACGCTCGCGCGCAGCAGAGCGTGCCCGAGCCCGCGACGGGCAACTGCCCGACATGCATCGCGGCGGACGACAAAGCAGGTGGGGCCTCCGGAGCCGGGCCGCCGGCTGTTCGCGCGTGATTCTGCGCTCGATACGAGGTCGTCGAAGTGCACGCATCGGCGCGGGGGCGCGCGGTGCGAATCGCGGCGCGATCGGGCGGTGCACGGCCCCACCACTGCTGCGCGCTGTGTCGCCTCCGCAGAGTCGCTGGGGGCGTGCGGAGACTCGAAGGCGTGCGCGAGCACGTACGACGATCGCCCGAAGTACTTTGTGGATCCGTGGGAGTTCGACGAGGCGTCGCAGGCGGCGGCGATGGCCAAGATCGCCGAGGCCGTGCAGGGCGCGGGCGGCAAGATCCGGCAGCGCAGCGACCGCTACCTGTGGGCCGAGTTCTTCGGCAACTGGGGCTGCGACGACGCCGAGTTCCTCTTCGCGGACAACGACAACACCGTGTCGGTGCGGTCGGCCTCGCGCGCCCCCGCCAAGGGCGACGGGGCGCGCAACGCGCGGCGCCTCGAGTCGCTGCGGCTCTCGCTCGGCTGGGACAAGGTCTACGTCGTGCGCAACCGCCAGCGCGCGTTCGGGATCGTCGAGAGCCCGTGGGACACGTTCGGCCCGGAGCCGCCCCCGCTCACGGACGACCCGGGCGACATCCAGCGCGCCCTCAGTCAGGGCAACGGAGCGTCCGACTGACGCCCGCCGGAGACAACGCGCTGTGAACCACGCCCCGCGCGGCCGCAGCGCACGCGCGATCGCACCGCCCACGGCGCCGCTCCGTCACAGCGGGCGCGCACGGCCCGACCTGACCTGCGCCTGCGCTCCACCACGCCGCGTCGCGGCGGCGGGGCGCGGGGCTGCGTCGCCGCGCCCGTCACCAGAACGCGCTGTCGCGCCACTGCGCCTCCCTCTGCCCCGGTTCGCGCCTCCGCGGCCCGCCCGCGCCCCCGTGCGTGTCGACCAGCGCGTTGGTGCGGCGGCCCCCGACCTCCCGGCCGTCCAGCTTCCCGCACGCGCGCTCCGCCTCCGCCTCGGTCGCGAGCACCGCCTTCCCGAACCCCGCCGAGAGCCCGTCCTGCCGCCGCGCCACCCGCGCGGCCACCACCGCCCCCGCCCCCACCGCCGCCTGCACACACGCGCACCGACGCAACCACAGCGCGTCAGCACGCACCGCCACGCGCCACCCGCGCAGCTGCCGTCGCGCGCCAGTCAGCGCCCACCTGCACGTGCGCCACGAAGTCGTCGTCGCTCATCGCGAAGGGCAGGCCCGTCACGACGATCTGGCGCCCCTGCGCGCCGGGGACCAGGAGCCCGCGGTCCTCGTCGCGGAGGCGCTTCTGCGGAGAGGACTCGTCCGGGTAGACCTTGACGCGCCGCCCGTTGAACGGCTTGCCGTGCAGCAGGGCGACGGCGCGCTGTGCGGCGCAGGGCGTGCCGAACTCCACCGTCGCGCGCCCCTTCGAGTTGCCCTCGCGGTCGCGGTGCACGCAGGCGTACACCACCGACCCGGCCCTGCGTCGGGAGGCGGGCGCGCGGGTGGCGCTCTCAGGTCGGGGGGCGCCGGTGCAGTGGAGGAAACCGAATCCTGCGAGGGCCGACTCCCGTCCGCACCTTTCGAACCAGGCCACGACCTCGCACCAGTCCGCGTCGTAGGGCAGGTTGAACGCCATGACGCGATCGGGGCTCCCCTCCTCGCCCAGGACATCGTGGCGCGGTGGTGCCCTGTGCTTGCCAGGCCGGGGGCCTGCTCCTGCGGTCAGCAGAGGCGCACGCGAGGCGGCGCACGAAGTCGGGTGGCGTGGCCTGATGCGTGCGAGCCGATCCTGGGCCCCGGTACCCTGTCGGAAGCGTCATCGAGCGACAGAGGCGAGCGCAACCGTATCTCAGGTCCTGTGCGGGCCGTTCGCTGGGTTTCCTCGGGGCCCTCTCCGCCAGCTACCCGCTCGCGAAAACAGCGGCGCTCACCTGACATGTCCAGGCGCTCGTGGTCCGTCGGTACATCCCCTCGGGCCACCCAGGCGGACGTGCGAAGCTGGCACTGCGACGCCGCTTGTGCCACCGCCGTACACGCACGCGCGAGGAGCGCGCGACGCGCAAACATGCCTACGAGTTCCACACCAGTCTATCTCGCGCGGGGCGGGAGGACGCTGCCGTCCGGGCGACGTCCGTCACGCGCCGGCCAACTGCCCTGTGCCTCGTCCCGGCAGCCGCAGCAGGAGGCCGTCGACCACCCGGCACCAGCTCTCGGCCTCCAACACGTCAGACTGCTCCGACACCGCAGCGCACGCCGCGCGGCACCGCTCCGCCGGGAGCAGACGAGACGTGATCGCCCCCAGCCACCACAGGCAGCCCGAGTGCACGCACGCCGCCAATCGCCCGTGCAGGGCGTCGTCGTCGGATGCGCAGCGGGAGAGCGACAGTGCCGCCGGGCCGCGTCGCCGTCCGCACATGCCGCGGCGACGCACCCTCGAACACTCAGTGTCACTGAGTCAGCCTGTCCACCTACAGGTGGAAAACCAACGTCACACCGGCGCTCGCCGCCCGCGCCGCACTGCCCGGAGGCCGTCACCGCCGGTCGCCGCCCCCCGCCCGCGCCTCCTCGGCGCCGCCGCCGCCCCCGCGCGCCCTCGCCCGCTCCTCCATCCACGGCTGCGCGCGCGCCAGCAGCTCCTCGACCTCCGCGTCGGGCAGCACGTGCCAGCTCAGCCCGCGCGCCCAGTCCTCCCACGTCGGGTCCGCCAGCAGCGCGTTGATCTCGCGCGCCAGCGGCCCGTCGCGGAATGCCTCCTGCGCCGCCGCGCCCCCCTGGCGCAGCGCGAGGCGCTCGCCCGTCAGCAGCGCCGCCCCCTGCGCCGCGTCCTGCTGCCCCGCGCCGCCGCGCTTCACCGCGAACCGCTTGAACCGCGCGTCCGTCAGCACCAGCGTCTGCACGCAACACGGCACCAAACAGCCGACGGCAGTCAAACGGCGTGCGCGGGTGGCTGCTGCGGCGCGCAGACGCCGTGCCCGCGCGCGCGCACTCACCAGAGGCGGGGCCCGCGGCGTCGTCACGCGCGCAGGCTCCTGCAGCGCCAGCTCGAGCACCTCGGGGCGAATCACGCCGCGCGCCACGGCGAGCGCGGTCCCGACCATGTGGCGGATCTGGTGCAGCATGAAGGAGTCGCCCTCGATCGTGATGCGCACGCAGCGCTCCCCGCCCGCGACCAGCGCCGCGGGGTCCTCCGCGCGGAACCGCGTCACGTTGCGGTAGTGGCTGCGCCCCACGCGGTCCGCCGCGCGCACGCGGTCCAGCCAGTCGAACTCCCACCCCTTGCTGCTCTGCCCGCACTGCAGCGGGACGCCGTCCGCGCCCACGCGCGGCCCCTCCTCCTCCGCGTCGCTCCCGTACCCCTCGTCGTCCTCGTCGATCGACGGCCCCAGGTCCGACGCGTCCTCCGCGCGGGCGTCGCGCGCCCGGAGCCTGTCCGCGGCGGCGCGCTTGCTCGCGGTGGCCTGCGGGCGGTACAGCCGCCGCTTCGTGAAGTTGTGGAACGGGTGCGCGCCCTCCATGCGCGCCATTGCCGCGCGCAGGCGCGCCACCGCCGCGGCCTCGGACGCGAGGTCGCCGGCGGCCGCGCCGGGCACCGCGTCCGCGAGGAGGAGGCGCGCGGGGAGGAAGTACTCGTAGCGCCGGCGCGTGCAGCTCGGCCGCGCGCTCCACGTCTTGGTCACGCGCTGCACCGACAGCACGCGGATGTCGCCCGGGAGGTGCGCGTTGATCCGCGCCGCCGCGCGCAGGCCCTCCGGGTCGGCCTCCCCCGGGCTCTGCGCCGCGTCGTCGCGCTCGAGCTCCATCTTGAAGCTCGTGACCGTGCACAGGGAGTGCACGCCCTTGTCGGTGCGGCTGCTGCGGGACCAGCGGACCTTGCCCGGGCCGCCCTCGAGGTTGCTCGCGCTGATCGCGCCGGACCGTCCGAGCGCGTCCAGGAGGTGGTCCTCCACGGTCAGCGTCGTGGTGTGCGGGCCCGGCGCAGACACCTGCAGCCCGCGGTACCGCGTGCCCAGGTAGGCCAGGTGCAGGGCCACCTTGCGCTTGACCGTGCCGCGGGAGGCCTGCGGGGCGCTCGAGCGCTCGCGGCGCGTGCTGCGCGCGCTGTCCGGCCCCGCCGCGGCGCCTGCCTCCGCGCTGCGCGGCAGACGGGAAACGGACGCATGCGCGTCGCACGAACCAAACCACGGCGCCCGCGCGCGAGGATTCCGTCCCTGTGTAGCGTCGCACAGTGCCGCGATGCGCGCGGGCCCCGAGGCGGCTTGTCGGGACGCACGCGACGCGCACCTGTTGGCGAGCGAGGAGCAGGCGATGAGGCCCTCCTGTCCGCGCACATCGCGACGGTGGAGCCTGTGCCCGCCAGCTCGGAAGATGCCGAGGTACAGCTTCGGCTGGCGCGGCAGCACGTGGGCGCAGGCCTTCCCGCACGACGCCAGCGCCATCCTTCCCCAGGGTGCTTTCCGCGCGAACAGCGCCGCGAGTGCGCGGTGATGTCGAGCGCGCGAAGGTAAACCGGGCGTTTCTTCACAAATCGGTCATCTTCCCGGAAGCGCAGGCCCATGTCGTCCCTGGTGCGGCGCGCGGGGGGTGGTGAAACACAGCGTCCGCCACGCCCCGCAGCGCGAGTCCCGGGGGGCCTGCGGGCGCGGGGGCAATGCGTGGGGCGGGCCGGTGAGCCGCAGCAGTCTCGTGCCTCTCGGTGGAGCGTTCGGAGAGTGAGACGCGTGTCCGTGCCGCCGTTCGAGGCCCATCATAGCCGCGGGTCTATCCCTGGGAGAAGCATGCACCTCGCGCCGGCTCAGGTGCCGCGCGTCGGCCGCGCGGCGCGGGCCGGGAAGGACGTGACACGCGGGAGGTGCTTGGCGCGCCGGACGCAGGCGCTCCGCCGCGGGCGAGCGCGCACGGAGGCCAAGGCCATCCCAGCCGAGGAGCCCTGGGCGGACCTCAAGGTGAGCGCGCTCGCAGCCGCGCGCGCCCCGCTCAGACCGATTCCGCCTGCGCGGGGGCACGGCCGGCCGCGGTGCGGTGCGGCGCGGCCCGGCGCGCGGCGGCACGTCCAGCGGTTGGTCAACGCGCTGCGCAGGTTGCTGCCTCGCGCCGCGCCGCCGCGCCCCGGCCGAGCCCTCGACTCACGGGACGCAGGATTCGCACGCGCGCCCAGCTCGCTCGCGGCACCTGCCCCGCCCGCCCGCCCCCCGCAGGGCTCTCCGTCCGAGGACTTCTCGAAGATGGCCAACGAGGAGATCCTGCTCCTGCTGTACGGCATGGACATGGACGTGGACATCCAGCGCGCGCTCAACCTCGAGGTGTACGACGCCGCGAAGCAGTCGCGCAAGGCCCGGGAGGAGGTGGACGCGGCGTGGGAGCAGATCAAGCTGCAAAAGGAGAAGCGCGCGCCGGGGGCCGGGGCGCCGGGGGTGCCGGAGCCCGCCGCGGACACGTTCGACCTCAGCCTGCGGACCATGAAGCTCCGCTCCGAGATGGAGAAGGCCGTCGCGGCCGAGGACTACCAGGTGGGGGTGTGCGCGCGTGCGTGCGTGCGTGCGTGCGTGCGTGCGAGGGGGCGCCGGGGGCGCCGCGGCGGGCTCTGACGGTGCTGCGTTCCGTGTCCGTTCCGTGTGCAGTTGGCGGCCGAGATCCGGGACCAGATTCGGCAGCTGGAGATCTCGTCGCTGCAGCAGTCGCTGCTGGCGTCGGACCGGGACATCCGCCTCGCGGAGCCCAAGTTCCGGCTCGGGCAGCGCGTGTGGCACGCGACGAAGGGCTACCGCGGCGTGATCGCCGGATGGGACCTGCACTGCTGCGAGACGGAGGAGTGGGCGCGCAAGGCGGGCGTGTCGGACCTGGACGACGGCGTGGCGCAGCTCTTCTACAACGTGCTCGTCGACCTGCGCGACTTCGGCCTTACGGGCATGCGCGACCCGCAGTCCTCGCCCGTCGCGTACATCCCCGAGGAGCTCATCGCCTCCGTCCCCGACGAGGACGAGTACGGCTGGAAGGGCGCGTTCGGCGACGACGAGTTCCAGCACCCGTACCGCTACCTGCTCTTCATCGGTAAGGACAACCGCGGGGACCTCGTGCCGTCCAAGGCGCTGCGGGAGCGGTTCAAGGTGCAGCGCTGGGACGTGCACCCGCCGGGTGCCAAGGACAAGGACCAGGGCGCGTGACGCGGCCGGGGCGGACGGCGCCGGGTGTGACCGATGCGCGGCACGTGGGAGCGCGGCAAACGCGCTGGTCGACCCCGACGCGCTGTGCGTGCGGGTCCAGTCAGCACCACCAGCACTCAGCAACGCGGTCGCGTCGGCCGGCGGAGCGGGCCGCGTGCATGTGTGTCCGCGCGGGCGCCCGGCTGCGATGGCGCCGTGGACCGCCGCTCGAGCTCGGCGCGTGTCGCCGGCTTGCCACCAGAGGCACCGCAACGTTGTCGCTGTCGCCGCTCAGCACCGCGCAAAAATGGTGTCGAACGAACGAGCCGGCCGCGGCGGGCGCTGCCTTGAACGTCCGCGTCTGCGCTCCAACGCGAGTCGTCCTGCGGTCGGTGCTCGCGGTGCGTTGCAGCAGTGACACTTTTGCTGATCCTCCCCGTGGTGGTGATTCCCCGCTACGGGGGCGGGGGAAGCACCATGCAGGCGCCGCCCGGCTGCAGTGGACATGCCTGACCTGCGACGTGCGGCGCGGGACGATCACCGTGATTCACGTGCGCGCGCGCGAGCGCGTGCGAGGCGCGTGCAGGTTACGGTTCCAACTGCCCGGTTGAGTCATTGTGGCCTGGCGACGCGGACAAGGGCCACGCCTGCGTCCAGCCGACAGCACATATCCGTCACGCGGCGTGCAACAACGGCGTGCCCACGTGAGCGGCCCCGCGATGGTGTAAGCGGGGACGGGACCGCCGAAAGAAGGGCCCAGCGACTGTGGGAGGCGGCAGAGGGGTCGCAGCAGGGCGACTCGCGGCGGAAGAGCGGCCATGGCGTTTTTCGCCACCGTCGCGCTCGTCGTTTTGCTCAGCGGTGCGCCCCCGGCGCGGCGGGGGGAGCGCCCCGCCCTGCAGAGCCCTACGGAGAGCGGCGCCCCCGCCTTTCGCCGTGGCGCCCGCTAGGCCACGCCACGCCCCCTCCAGTCCATGAGCGATGCGCGACCGCGCGCCTCGACTCATCGGGCCGCGCACGCAGGCTTCCGCGCTGCTTCAACCGCCATGCACCAACAGGAGCCGCCCCTCATGCGTGGGTCGCACCGTCCCGCGACTGCAGGCATCACGGACGCCGCCATAAGCGGCTCGCCGCCATGGCACGCGGGCTTCGTGGCCGGGACCGCGGAAGGCTGCGAGGTGCGGCCCTGATTCCCTGCCCGTGCAGCGCTGGCTCCAACGGGAGCGCTCGCCGCCGAGCGGCCGCGGCGCATTACCCCGCCGTGCTGCGGGCCGGCGCCCCCAGTTCACGACGCGCGCAGTGCTGGTGTCTGCAGGGCTATCTGCAAGCGACCGGCATCGCAGCTCTGCGCCTGTCTGCGTCCAGCTTCTTCGACGGCAACGGCAACGTGCGCTCCGCCAGTGAATGGGAGCCCGTCGCACTCGTGGACGCCTGGAGGCAGTCGAACGCCAAGCTCTTCAACGGCTTCTGGCTCCCCGGGACCTTCTCGTGCGCCCCCTGGGCCTGTTGGCTGCTCTCGGTCCTCGCAGCGCAGGCAGCGCACGGCTTCCCTCGGCGCCCCGGTCGCTGGCCTCTCAACGCACCTGCGCACGCACCCGTGCCCGCAGGTTCTCGACGTCAGGCGACGGCTGGCTGTCGAGCGACGCGACCAGAGCGCTGGCGGAGCTCCAGGAGCGCCTGGTGGCTCAGACGCCGCACTGCGACGCCGGCTGCCAGGACAGGTGACCGAACCCTGCCTCCGCGACCGCATGCCGTGGCGCCCGAACCGCGCGGGCGTCGCCCGCTTCACGACGCGACCTGTTGCCCAGCGCCAGGCACCCGCGCGACCCCACGCCACCCGCAGGCAGCGCGACGCTCTCCGTAGCATATACGCGTCCACGGGCGGCGACCAGTGGCCCGATCCGGCGGTGCGCGCGGCCTGGACGTCCGCAACCCTCCACCACTGCTGCTACCCCGGCGTCACATGCTGCAGCGCGGACAACTCGTTCCTCATACCGCGCCTCGACGACGCCGGCGCCGTCGTCGATGTCATCGACTCGCGCGTTCGCGGCATCGCCTGCCTGCGCCCCGGCGCCGTGGTGGCGCTCGACCTCAGCACTCTGGCGCGCGTCGACGGTGCGCCCGGGCCGCCGGGCGGCGGGGGGCAGGGGCCCCCGCGGTCCCTCCCGGCGGACGCGCTCGCCGCGCTTGCGCCCAGCCTGGAGTACCTGGACGCGCGGTTCGCGGGTCTGTCCGGGACGCTGCCGGCGACGATCCTACGCGCCGTGCTCCTGCGCAGCCTGCGCCTCGACTTCAACTCGCTCTCCGGGGAGTTTCCGCGAGCGGACGGCGGGGTCGACTGGGCGCACCATGCGCTGCTCGTCCACCTGGGTCTGGTGGGCAACCGCTTCTCGGGGGGCCTCCCGTCCGAGCTGAGTCAGGCGCTGTCGCTGGAGGAGCTCGTCGTGGCGGGCAACGAGTTCGTGCGCGGCATGCCGACGGCCGCGTCGCCCGCGCTGCGCGTCGTGGACGTGTCGGGCAACCGCATCCAGGACGGGCTGGTCCCGCGCGGCGTCACGGCGGGCGTGGCCTCGCTCGCGGACGGGCGCGACGACGTGCTGGGCATCAAGCGCACGGCCACGCCGCTCTCGCTCAAGATGCTGCGCGCCCGCGCGAACGGCGCGACGGGCACGCTCCCCGCGTCCCTGACGCAGTTCGACCTGCAGGTGCTCGACCTGTCGGACAACAGGCTCACCGGCACGATCCCGCGGCGCGTCGCGACGCTCGGGGGCCTCAAGGTACTCCTTCTCTCGGGGAACGCCCTCTCGGGCACGTTCCCGGAGCTCGGGGGCACCTCGGAGCTCGAGGAGATCGACGTCTCCAACAACCCCGCGCTGACGGGGACCGTGCCGGTCGGGCTGCGCAACGCCAGAGACCTGCGGGTGCGTGCGCCGCGTGCAGCGCGCCTGCGAGCGACCCGCGCCCCGCGTGTGCGCCCGCGGCCGCGGCTCACGTGCGCCCCGCGCTGCTCCCCGTGCGCCGCAGATGTCCACGACCAACGTGTTCGGGGCGATCCCGGAGCAGCTGGTCTCGATCCGTCTCCAGCACGTCAACATCCTGGACACGCTCATGACGCACCCGCGCAGCGCCCCGAACGAGCGCGGCGAGTTCCTGCCCTCGTGGCTGACCTTTGGAAGCGGCGACGACCTCGAGCTCACCTCGGTGCTCACGCGCGACGCCGACACGGGCGAGATCGAGGAGGTCGACGGCCTCCTGTGCCCGAACGTCCAGCCCGCGGGCAGCGCCCAGCGCTTCCTGCGCGTCATCATGCACCCAAGCTACTACCGCTTCGAGGGCTGCTTGTGCGCCAGGGGCTACGAGCCCGCGAACGTGCCGCCGCCCTCGCACGTCACCGAGCGCCTCGACGCCGTCCGCAACGACCCGGCCTCGGGCTGGCCGGCCGCGGGTGCCGCGCGCGACGCCTTTGAGCGCGAGCACGTGCTCGACGCGTGGCTCGAGTGCGAGGACGTCGGGACGACGCTGGAGAACTGGGTCATCCCGGTCTCGGTGTCCATCGGGGGCCTCGTCCTCCTCGTCCTCGTCGTAGCGCTCTTCCTCCTCTGGCGCTTCCGCGGGGAGCTGGCCGTGGCCTTCATGGAGCGCCGCAAGCGCAGCGGGCCCCCGTCGGGCGGGCGCGCGATCACGCTGGTGCTCACGGACGTGGAGGGGTCCACCGCGGCGTGGGAGGAGCACCCCGAGGACATGACGCGCGCCAACGCCGTGCATGACGCCATCATGCGGCACCTGCTGCCCAAGTGGCACGGCTACGAGGTCACCACGGAGGGCGACGCGTTCCTCGTGGCCTTCCACGAGCCTGCAGACGCCGTCGGGTGGTGCCTGTCCGCGCAGGCGGCCCTGATGGCCGCGAACTGGCCCGAGGGCCTCGTCAAGTCGATCAGCACGGACAAGTTCCCGACGCACCCGCAGCGGCAATCGTCGGATTGTGCACCCGACCGCGCGCACAAGATCGGCAGGTCCGCGTCGGACCTCGCGAACGCCGCGTCGCGGGGTGGCGACTCCCCGAACGGGTTCGAGGCGCAGCACCAGACCCCGCCGCGGCGGTCGACGGACGCGTCGCGGACGTCGCAGGCCGAGGTCAAGCTCACGCACGACGACGGCCAGCGCTTCTTCCGCGGCCTCCTCGTGCGCATGTCGGTCGCGACCGCGCACGCCACCAGCAGCAGGGTGCACCGCATGACGCGCCGCGTGGAGTACGCCGGGCCCGTCGTCGCGGCGGTCAACGCGCTGCAGGAGGTCACCCAGGGCGGGCAGATCCTGATCGACGCGGCGTCGTACGAGGGCACGCTGGCGCTGCTGCCCATCGTGGCGCGCACGCTCAAGGCCCTGCCGATCTTCCAGGACTTCAAGGAGTGGATGGCGGCGCGGCGGGCGCCGGAGGTGGTGACGTCGGCGACGGTCTCGCGCAGCAGGATGCGGGGGTTCGTGGCCAAGGTGGCGCGCGAGCGCTTTGCAAGCCAAGCGGGGGAGGTGGTCTCGGGGGCCGGGGACAACGAGAGCGTGGTCGACGGCGACGGCAAGCAGAGGTCCATCGCGCGCGGGCGCGGCTCCATCGGGGTGGACTCCGCCGTCCTGGAGGACTCCGTGGCGGCGGGGCAGCGCGTGTCCAACACCGGGGACCTGAGCGTGGCGCAGCGCGTGCGGTCGGCGCGGACGCGGGCGCGGGTCCACCTGTCGCGCCTGTGGGACCGCGCGACGAAGAGCCGGCTCGGCGAGGCCGCGTTCCTGAGCAACGGCCGCGTGGCGCACCCGGAGCAGACCGCGGGCGACATCCCCGACAGCTTCCTGCAGAGCCACCTGTCGATCCTGGACATGGGCGAGCACCGGATCGGGCTCCCCGAGCCGACGCACATCTACCAGCCTGTCGTGCCGCTCCTGGAGGAACGCGTGCGCTTCTTCGACCCGCTGCCGCACTCCCACATGGTCAGCGCGGGGTACCTCGACGCCCCGCTGGCCAACATGCCGCTGCGCCCCGAGTCGTCGCTGTGCCCGCACCCGGGCCTGAAGACGTACAACGGGTGCCCGCACTGCGCGGGGCAGCTGGCGGAGCTGCCCGAGGTGGTCATTGCCTTCTGCGGGCCGGTGCTGCCCGCGAACATCAGCGAGAGGGAGGCCGAGAAGGCCAAGGCCATCTATCGGTCGGCGGTGCGCGAGTCGCTGCCGGCGTTCAACGGCTACGAGTGCCAGGAGCTGACGGGCGCGTTCATGATCGCGTTCCACAACCTGGCAGACGCCTTCCTATGGGGCACGTGCCTGCAAATGGCGCTCCCGGGCCTCCCCTGGCCCCGCAAGCTGCTCAGCCACGAGTCGGCGGCCGTACAGGTCAACGCCTTCGGCCGGCGCGTGTCGGGCGGCCTCAAGGCGCGCATCGGCATCTGCCGCGGCCGCCCGCTGCGCGTCGTCCCGCACCCCGCGACGGGGCGCGCGGACTACTTCGGTCCGCTCGTCAACCGCGCCGCGCGCATGTGCTTCGCAGCGGCGCAGGGCGGGCAGGTCGTGGGCTCTGCGGCGGACGCGGCGCAGGCCCTCCTGCAGGTCGCGGACCTCACCACGGAGGACGGAAAGGTGCGGGACGCCATCGGCTTCGTACACGCCGCGTCCACAGGCCTTCACGAGAAGCCCGCGGGCGTGGAACGGGTGACGAGCAGCCCGGCAGAGACGCCAGTGGGGCCGAGGACGCTGCAAGCGACTGCCACGTCGAGCGGCGCTCGGTCCGAGGGCGAGCACGGCGGCCTGCACCGGGTCACGAACGACAAGGCCCTGTTGAGAGCCTGCGGGTTCACTGACGACGAGCAGCTGCCGCCGTTCGTTCAGCCACCCCTGCCGCTCGACCCGCCCAAGCGCGGGCTCGCGGCCAGGTCCACGGCGCGCATCCACAGCGGGCGCTTCCTCAGGCTGATGACGTCGGCGAGGCGTTTCACCGAAGACGAGGACAGGGAGAGGTCGGACGGCGGGACGCCGCGACGCGTGGACAAAATGCCCGCGCGGAGCGTCAGGTTCTCGGTGGCCGAGACCGGCTCCGAGGTGGACAGGCGCGCGCGACTGGGGCCCCGCCAAATGTGGACGTGGGTGTCGGAAGTGCAGCTCCTCATGGTACGCCCCCGCACGCACCCACGCTCCTGCGTGCCGCTCGGCGACAGTCGTGGATCGCCCGCCTCACGCTCGTCCGTCCGCGCACGCGTGCTCGCAGGCCAACCACATAGGGTCCTTCAAGCTCAAGGGCGTCACTGGCGAGTTCGACCTGTGCGCGGTGATGCCCTACGCGTTCTCAGGGATCAGGTACCCCCCGCCCGCCGGCAAGAAAGCCAAGATGCTGGGCCCCGCCATGGGCCCCGCTCTCCAGGTTCAGGCCGGCATGCGGATTCTGCACGTCCGGGACGACGGCGGCGCGCTGGCCCTGCGCACCCCGAAGAGGGGCCACGGGAGCGACCGCCACAGCAATCGCTTCAAGGACCAGCCCACGTCCGGGGAATCGGACTTCGAACGAGCTCCGGAGCACGTCTCCGTCCTAACGAGGATGCCGGAGTAGAGCGGGATGCAACCGTTGGATGTGACAGTCACGCGCTGGTGCCTGTCGCGCTCAGTCTAGGACGGCAGGGGCCCTGCACGCGTCCGTGGACGCCGCGCAGTCACCTCGGTCAACTGGAAGCACGTGGTCCAGGCAGGGCTCGTGTCTGCTTGCCTGGCCACACTCCGACTCGCTCACGCCCGCGGGCGCCCGGCTTCTACTCGAGCCGGAGCATGGCGAACACGGCGACCTCGAGGATCCCCATGCGAGCTCCGTGACGGTGCCGGTCAAGGCGTGGGACATTCGGGCGCCGCTGCGTCGTACCCGGGACGTGGGCAGAAACACCGCCGCCGAGGGCACCTGCTGTCCCTCGCTCGCGTCGAGAGCGTGCCGCCACGTGAATGCTGACCACATTGGTCGCGAGAACAGAGCGATGCACTCCCTGCGCACGGCGTGCCGGTGACCCTCCAACAGCACCCTGGACCGACAGCCCCCGTTCGGTCACAAGTCTCGCCAGCACCGGCCAAGGGGCACAGGTCGACCGCAACCTGCGTGTACTGTCGCCGGGCATCCCTCACGCCCGCTGCGCTCGTGCCCCGCGTGCGACTCGGCGGGCTGCTTCGGGTAATGTGTGTTGAGCTCACGCTGAGCGCGCGGTGCATTCGGCCGGTGCTTGCATCCGCGAGACGATGAAGTCGGGCATCAAGAGCCGGGCCGCTCCCCCGTGGGACCCCTTCCGCGTGACCCGCGACGAGGAGGGTTACACAACTTATGCTGGGTGCGCCTCCCGCCCGGGCCCTGCTCCCGCCAACGAGGATACGCCGCAGCCGCCGTCGCAACTCCGTTTGAAGTGGTCACGAGCAAAGATGTCCGTGGAATTCTCGGCGCCGTCCACGGACTCGTGTCGCGCTGCAGGTTCGCGTTGGGTTGCGTGTGCCTGGGCTGCACGTTGCTTTTCGTGGCCTGGGGGCTGTTTCGATTCACCCAAGACAGTTACGAGGCGAGCAACAGTTTCGAGCAGATGGACGACGGGTACGAGTACCGGCCCAAGTTGGCGCCAGAGCTGGACCTGGTGCTGGGCACCTACATCTCTGGCGTTCGCGTACTCCCGGAAGGCGTCTGGTCGGTGAAAGCCTATCAGATGTAAGCGCCCGCACCCGCTGGTCAGCTTGTGCGCACCGGCGACCGATGCTTCGCCTCGCTGTGCGGCACGGCGTGGAGCTGTTCCCGCGGTGGCGCGTGCGCACGTGGCCGACGAACTGGTGGCTTGCGCCGTCTCGCAGGTACCACGCCGTCGACGACGTCCCGGAGAACGCCGTCGTCACGTTGATCGAGCTGCCCGTGCGGCAGACCGACATGGTGGTAAACACCGCAAGGATCCCCAGCTTCTTCATACCGCCGTCCTGCACAGACGCAGAGCCCGCTCGGATGGGCGAGCCCGTTCCGGAGGCCACGCCGTGCGACCCGGCGGTGGCCAGCTTCCCGCACCTGCAGGTCCGCAGCCGTGCACGACACGACGCAAGGCAGCAGTGGCACCGCCGCAGCACCCGTCCGCGCCCTCGAGCTCACTCGGTCCTCCGCGACGGCCGCCCACTTGCCCGCAGGGAGGCTTCTTCTCGCCGGTGTACGCGTCCGTGTACCTGGAGATCGAGCTCAACTGGGGGCGGCTGTTCGACTTTTACGCACAGAACCCCGGCGCAGCGGCCCCGTCGCGCCGGGAGCTAGAGACGATGCTCGCAGCTGCGCAGGGCCCTCGCACGGACGATAGTGTCAGCAGCGGCGTGGAAGCGAGGTTTCGTGCGGCAGAGCATGCGCATCGCCGGAGCGCTGGTAGCCTCGATGCCAGACGCCGCGGCCTGCAGCCGGCTAGCGCGACGAGCATCCCCCTCGCATTTGCTCCGTTCGTCAGGACGAAGGGTGAGGCCGGCTCGCTCACGGCGCGGACTGGTCACGACGGCATGCGACGCCGTGTTCCGATGACACGTCGACCTGACCCGTTTCCGACCGTGGCCGCGCCCGCGTTTGCTCCGCAGCTGTGGACACCTCTGCGGTGAACTTCCAAAAGTCGATGGACGACGTGCGAGGGGTGAGTGATGCTGCGCGCAGGGACGCATGGGCTGCACGGAGGCAGCAGCGCGCTCGCCGGGCTCGTCGTCCCACGGTGCCCTGTCCCGCTGCTCGCACGCAGGAGAATGTCGGATATCAAGTGTACGGGCTGAAGGAGTCGCTCTCCACAATAGTCGAAGTCTCGCTCCTCAGACGCACGATAGAGAAGTCGTCGGCGGTCTTCGACAGTCTACCGTCGGAGTTCACGGACGACCTCGTGTGGAGCGGTGCGCGCCGACACGTCCGACAGCGCCCTGCCGGGCCGTCTGCGCACGAGACGACATCGACACGTGACTCACGCTGCTTGTAGCGCGCCGCACTGACCGCAGGCGCGGCGTTCGACGTCGTCGACAAGAACGACATCAACGTGGTTCGGCGGACCAGCAAGGAGGCCGAGATCTCGTTCAGCCTGTTCTCTGTGTCGGACAACGTCAAACTCGAAGCCCAAAAGAGCATCTGGGACCTGCTCGGTGAGCACGCGGGGGCAACTCTATCGCGCTCGCCAGCCGCCCGCCACGTCCACGCTCGACCGCGCCCCCGCCGCCCCCGCGGCTGTCCGTGCAGGTGACATCGGTGGTATCCTGTCCCTGCTGATGCTGCTCTTCAGCCACCCGGGGCGGCTCATCAACTTCATCCTGATGCGCCGCGACGCCCACCGCCTGCGCAAACTGCACGAGGCCGAGGCCGCGGGGCCGTCGTCGTCGTCGGTGTGCAACGACCTCGAGGCTGGCAAGGACGCGGCGGCCGACGTGGACCCCGCGCCCAAGACGTCGGAGGACACGACGGACACCGCGCAGCGTGACGTCGCGCAGCCGGGGGCGGCGCCCTCGGGTCCGCGCTCGCTGCGCTCGAAGCCCTCGATGGTGTCACGGCTGCGACGTCGCGCTGTCGACGCTGCGAGGCGCCGGGCGCAGCAAAACATGCAGCTGGCGCGACAGCTGGCGGAGGAGCTCGGTATGATGCGTCACAGCCGCGGAGACGAGCCAACGCCACGCGTGTAGCCCGGAGGACAGGTCCCGGCTTGCATCGAGACTGCATGACGTTGAGTGCGAGACACAACAGGCCTCGGCGGCCTGGACGAATGAACATGGATGTGTGAATCGTGGATCGGCCGCGCGTGCGCGTCCTCAGGGCGCGAGGACGTGCGGGTGCTCTTGCCAGAACGCGTCGCCGATGATGTCGTCGTGTCGCGGCACCAGCCGGGCGCGCTCGCGCACGACTGGCTCGCCTGTCTGCGGGTGCATCTTGACCACTACGGGCTCGCGCACGCGGACGATCACGGTGCCCTTGCGTTCGATCTCCGGCAACTCGTTGTAGTTGATGCCAAAGCGCGAGAACAGGATCTCGTTCTTCTGCGCCGTCACCGTCCCCTTGAGCGCGGCCTGCGCCTCCTCCTTCGTCGCGCCGTCGCGTACGAGGGCCCAAAACACCGTGTTGTACTGCGGCGCAGCGCGGGCCGTGCCAGAGAGGCAACGAAATGCAGTGAGCCGTATGCCATGCCTCGTTGTGGCCACGAACGTCCCCAGGAACGTCTTCCATGCGACGGAGCTTGCTTCACGGATCCCGGCTCACCTGCGTGTTGATGTGCGTGTCAGCCTGACGCCAGGCGAGGTAGTCCCTGAGAGCTGTGTCAGACGGGTACAACACCGCCCGCGCGTCAAACATGGGCGTCGCGGCCAGCTGAACGCCCGGGAACCTCGCCGGCCACCCCATGACGAACGCGGACGCGAAGCAGGACACCACGAGCGACGTGATCTTCGACGCGCGGCGCCCTGCGACCTCCGAAACGCGGTCGCGCGCTGCTTTGCGATCCGCTGAGCCGGCATGACGGAATGCAGGTGCGGCGGTGCGCGCGGGGGCGGCCACCCCCTCGCCGCGTGGGGTTCTGGTGTGTTTGTGTGTGTGTGTGCGCACCGTACAGTTTGGTGTCCTTGTGGAGGACGAAGCTGTACTCGTCGCTCTCGCCGTACGCGAGCCGAATGTCCCCAAACTCCTCCATGACGGCGCACGCCGCGTCGTTCATCAGTCCGAGCGCCCTGGGGTCGCCAACGTGCCTGGTGTGCGCTGAGACTCGCGCAGGAGCGCGAGCACTGACAGGAAGGCGCTGCGATCGCGGGGGGCGCACCTGTGGTCGCTGGGCTTCTCGAAGTCGTGCTTCTCGCAGAACTTCGTGAAGCCGCGCCCGTCGATCCTGCACCGGCACACTGAGAGAGAAGCCCTCGGGGGAAACACGCAACATACAGAAGTGCGCTTGCGCTCGTTGTGCACCGACGCCGGCCCGCGTGAGCGCCGCACCTGACCACGATCCAGCAGCCTGGAAGCAGCGGCGCGTCTGTGGCGGCCTCGAACGTTTTCACGTACTCGAATTTCGTGTTGGCCATCTGCGCTGAAACCTGCTGCGCGAACAGCGAGGGGGGCCTATCGGATGGGTGTTGGTCGTCCGCTGATCCTCCAGGAGCCTGCAGGCAGGTGTGACCTGTCCGCTGAACGAGCGGCGGTGGACACGCCCCGCGAGATCACCTGCGGGCATGGTTATGGCCACCGCCTGATTCTTTTCTCCGCACTCGTCCAAGGACGGCATGTACTTGCGCATGGTCGCGAGGGAGCAGCGATCATCAACGCAACGGCCTGGATATGGCCTGAACACTCGGATGCAGGCACCCCTGCGCCCTCAGGTGTTGCCGGCACGGGATCCACGCGCAACGCGGGACAAGCCATGCATCGACACGTAGCTACTAGGGGTCTCGTTGCTTCGGCCGTGTGCGTGGTGCCTCTGCGCGTCAGGTCCGCCGGGCAGGCGACGACGACGCACCTCGGGGCCAGCGCGCTTCACCTCGCGCCGCCACACGCGCGCACGGGCGACCGCGAGCGGCGCGTGGCCACCCGGTGCGATGAGATCAGCCCGCTTATGCGCACCGACGCCGCGCGTTCACGTACGCGATGCCCCCGCGGCAAGAGGTGAAATTCCTTTCCAAGGCTATCGAGCCGCTAAGGAGCCCCGCGCGGCATGATATACGTCGCGACCTTCTTCCAGCGCATGTGGAATGACGCTCAGCGCCGATCTGCGAGCGTCATCGCCCCTGCAATCGCCGCTCGGGGGTCCTTGCAGTCACTCCTCCCGAACAAACGGACAGCCCGACCCGGAGGGTGTTGCCAGGGCACGCTGGCGCGTCGGCACGACTTGCCGCCAACACGACACGCCCATCAACCGCGCCTGCGCATGGTGGGAAATGTCCAGCTGCCCAGCGATCGCTCCGGGCGTTGTGCCTCCTTGCAGAGCTGCGTGCGCATCACACCTGCGTCGGTTTCAAATCAAGGCCAGCCCCATTGCATCACTTGGACGGCGGTGGCCCAGCGGCGGGCGCGCGGCGAGGCGAATGTCGGGGTTTCCGACGGGCTTCGAGGTCCAAGGGGGGCGGGATAGAACTGCGGCGGTGCCGCCGAAATACGAGGAGCAGCCGATGACGTTCAAGTCGCCGGAGGGCCACTTGCTCGTCGGAAAGCTGGTGGACGTGGGCGAAGAGGTGCGGGGTCCAGGCACGCGGCGAATCCCGGCGGGGCCTGGCCGGGGTCGCCGAGCGTGCGCCGTCGCCTGCGCCGATATAGCGCGGACGAGGCGCAGTCGACGCGCTCAGGTTCTTCACTGCTGTCCTGCGGGGCGCCGCGGCCGCCTCATCGCCCCCGTCGAGGGCCTGTTCGGCGGTGCAGGTGTGCGTCCTGTGCCACGGGTTCATGGACGGGAAGGACGAGTTCCACCTGCCGGAGCTCGCGAAGCGCCTCGCGAACGAGGGGGTGTCGACGCTGCGGTTCGACTTCTCGGGGAACGGCGAGTCCGAGGGCACGTTTCAGTTTGGGTGCGCCACCGCCACGATGCTACCCGGGCGCTCGTGCGTCGGGCCCCGCGACCGGCCGAGCACCGCAGCCCCGCCCACCGCCGCGTCCGCAGGAACTACTACCAGGAGGCGGGCGAGATCCGGACCGCCGTGGAGGCGCTGCAGGACCGCGGGATGCACGTCCGCGCGCTGCTCGGGCACAGCAAGGGCGCGAACGCCGTCCTGCTGTACGAGGCGGTGTTCGACGACGTGCCGCTGGTGGTCAACGTCGCGGGCCGGCACCTGCTCAGCCGGGGCGTCGTCGAGCGGCTGGGGCAGCAGACGGTCGACAAGATCAACGACGAGGGTAGCGCGGTGGTGAAGACGAAGCGCAAGGGGGAGCCCTTCGAGTACACCATCACGAAGAAGGTGCGCGCTCGTCCGCGGCCGGCCGTCGCTCGCCGTGCGCGTTGTCGCTGCGTGCAAACTCTGTCCGTCTGTCTCTATCTCTCCGCGACGGTGCGCTCGGCACCAACCAGCGCTCCCGGGCCGGGGCCGGCGCGTTGCAGTCTTTGGATGAGCGGCTGGGGCTGAACTTCGGCGAGATGGCCTCGCGGATCAGGGTCAGCAAGTGCCTGACCATCCACGGCAGCGCGGACCAAACCATCCCCGTCGAGGACGCCTACGCGTTCCACAGGTGCATCCAGAAGCACACCCTGCTCGTCATTCCGGGCGCGGATCACAACTTCACCTCGGAACGAGAGGCCGAGGCCATGATGTCTGCCGCAGTCAACTTCGTTGTGCACAAGCGGTGACGTGCGGCCGCCGCGCTCCGACGCGGCCCTGTGAGCGACGTATCCATCACACTGCTGCCTTCCGGCCTCTCTGCGCGCGGACGGGCGCACCGCGGAGGCGGAACCCCCCCCCGCCAGCGGGGCGGCCACCCGCGTTGGCTCCCTCACTTGGCTCGCGGCACCGCCTGCCGCGAGGACGCCGCGACGGCGCGCATCATGCGGTCCGCCTCGTCGTTGAAGGCCCCCACGGCGGGCTCCGGCACCCCCAGGACCGCGTGCCACGGCTGGCCGCTGACGTCCGGCACAGCCCCCCGCGGCACGACGCCCTGCTTCGTCGAGGCGGCCAGCGCGCGCGCGACGGCGGCGACGCCGATCTCGCGCCCCGCGAGCATCAGGATGCACCGCGTCTTCATGCTGTCCGTCAGCTCGCGCATGGCGCGCTGCACCACTGCCTTGCGGATGTTGGCCGCTGCGTGCGGGCGGCGCGGCTCGGGGACGCTCGAGAGGTCCAGGAGGGCGCACATCATGTCGGCGGCCTCCTCGACGCTGCGGAACGCCGCCTGCATGTCCGCGACGAGGAGGTCGAAGTTGAGCGCCAGGAGCATGCACTTCTCCCACCCGACGACCGCCGCGGTGAACTCGGCGAGCTTGTCCGGCACCGCGTTGACGTTGATGTTGTACCGGAAGGCGTACGCGGTCTCGGTGACGACCTTCAGCTGCGGCGAGGGCAGCTCGTCGACCGCCTTGGACGCCAGGAGAACGGCGGCCGTGGCCGCCTCCACGCGCGCGCGCTCCTCCCCCGGCCACTTGCGATGCGCGCCGATCTGGAAGAACGCGTTCGCCATGCACCTGCGGACGGGGGCGCGCGCGGGGAACGTCGCCCCGCGCTGCTGCGCCTCGGCTGTTGCTTGCTCCAGCTGAGCGTCGCGAACGCTTCGCGCTGCGACGTGGCATTCGCGCTCGGAACGCACCTCCCGAACTCAGTCATCTCCAGCTTCCCGCAAAGGGCCTTGATGAACGCGCACATGTTCACCCGGGTCCAAAGCTCCTTGGCCTCATCGAGCCCGCCCGTCCTCCTCTCTACAGCCTGCGCCTCCAGCTCATCGCGCGTGAATCGCTGCATCGTAGCGCGAGTCGTGTGATCAGCTGTCCTCCTCCATCATGCGCTCGGCCTGCGACACGGCCGAGCGGCCCAAGTCGCGCCAGGACCACAGGCCTCAGCGCGCGCCGCTGACGCCCGCGTCGCGCTCGCCCCACGGCACCAGGAACTTGCTCGTCGTTCTCCACGCTGCGTCACGCTCCGCGACGCTGTGCACGGTTCAGCGCTCAGAGCCCGCACGATGCCAGCAGACCGCCTGCTGCTTGCCGAACGCTCAGCCCGGAATCCGTCCGGCGGGAGTCTCAAAACTGCGATGCCAGGACCAGCCGCGCCGTCCGCTGCGCAACTGGCACGGCGCCGGACCTGCACGCGCCCGAGCACCGCCGCACAACCGTTGTCAACTGTACTCGACTTCCCCCCCCGACACCCCCGCACGCACGGCACCGGCCGCGGTGGCGCCACGCAGTCACACGCCGTCCCCGGCTCGTATCCGCCCGGACAGCCAGCCCATGCCCTCGCGCAGCCCCTCGCCCGTCAGCGCGCAGCACGACTGGATGTGCCAGTGCCGCTCGCGCAGCTCGTCCAGCCGCAGCTCGCGCCCCAGGTCCCCGCTCGACACCGCATCCGGCAGGTCCTGCTTGTTCGCCAGCACCAGCACCGCCACCCCCGCGCCCTCCTCCGACTGCAGCACCCGCCAGATCTCCTGCACGCTCTCGGCGGCCCCGCGCCGACCCGTCGGGGTCCGCCGGCAGCGACGACGACGGCCGGCCCGCACGGCCCGACCCGTGCCCCACGGCCGTGCTGACTGGACTGTGTCGCGCGAGCACACCGAAGCGCACACGCAGACACATTGCGACACACGCGCGCACAGGCGTTGCGTGCCGGGGGCGCTCACCTCCCGCGCCGTCGGGATGCGCGCCCGGTCCGCGCAGTCGACGACCGCCACGACCGCGTGCGTGTCCTTGAAGTAGTGCAGCCAGCTTTCCCGCAGCGATGTTTGTCCGCCCAGGTCCCACACTTGCAGCGTCAGGCCGCCGACCTTGACCTGCTCGACGTTGCTGCCTATCGTCGGGTAGGCCGCGACGACCGTGCCGAGGTGCAGTCGGTACAGAATCGTCGTCTTCCCCGCGTTGTCGAGCCCGATCATGACCACCTGCAGCCAGTGCACAGGGGGGAGCTCGGGACCGATGGAATCGAGGGGTCGGCGGGAAGGACGATGGAGACATGCAGGACATGCGCGCACAGGGCCGAGCCGCGGACGGCCGAGGCTGTGCCAGCGCGTCTGAGCCGAGCTTGCGCTCTGCAGGAAGGCTCTCGCTTTCGCGGCACAGTTTGACGCGCGGAGCTCGCCTTGTGTTCCTGGGTAGGAGAGAACCATTCAAGCAGCTTCGAGGCGAACAACCCCATCCTGGTCTGCTGTGGAGACGCGCAACGTGGGCCAACCAGCAGAAGAGCCCCTGGGCGCGAGGCCACAGATCCCGCACGTTAGTCCTCGGCGCCGGCAATCTCGACACTATCAGCTTCAACTTCCGGACGTTGCGCGCGCGCGTGGGGACTCGGGCGGTGCGACAGCGCGGGCTCCTCGGCCCATGAGAGTCTCCCACAGTCGGTGTTGCGGTCGCTGCGGGCACGGGTGTTCAGAGTCCGCGTCCTGGGCAGCACGATCGGTTCGTCGCGCGGACTGCACCGCGCTCTCGCCCGTTTGCCCCGAAACCGGCGTGCGTCGTGGAGGGGAGGGGACTTGTGGAACACTCCCGGGGTCAATGCGTCGGGTCGCGTCGGCAGCCCCGCGGCCGACAGACCCCTACGGCGCACGCCACATGCCTGCTGACACCCACGCGCCCCTGCGCGAGGCAGGGTCGTTCGCGGCGGGCACTGTCACGCGCCGGCATGCATTGCGGCGGACGCGGCGCCTCAGTGGCAGCAGTCACAGTCGAAGGGGCACTGGTCCGTGCCGCCGCCCTTGGCCAGCCCGAGCTCCTTCTCGCTGTAGATGCCGTACCCCTCCTCCGTCGTCTTCCGCCCCCCGCCCCCCCCGCTGCCAAACAGGTCGTCCTTGCTGCCCGCGACCTTGGGCTTCTGGGCGGCGGCCTTGGAGCCCTTCTTCGCCCGCGCCTTGGCGATCTTCTCCTTCAGCGCCGCCAACGTCGCCGCGTCCATCTCCACCCCGCCCGCGGCTGCAACACACATCGCCGTGGCACAGGGGCCGTCGGTGGCGCCCTGGGCGCGCGGGAGCAGCGCGGCCCGCCGCCCCCGGTGCTCGCGGCCGGGCGGACGCGAACCACCGCCTTCCTGGCGCACGGTGAGGCAGCAGCACCGCAGGATGCGCGACAGGGTGGGCAGGCAGATGCAGGCAGGGCGCAGCGCCTCACCGATCATCGCGTCCACCTCGTCCACCGCATCCCCGCCATTCTCGACTGCGTCCTTCTCCGCCGCGGGCTTGGGTTCGGCGGCAACTGCGAAGATGGCGTCGATGTCGTCGCCCTGTTTCTTCCCGGCCTTCTTCTTCGCGGGAGTCTTGGCCTTCCCCTCCTTGCGGGCCCCTCCCTTGGCCTTCAGCGAGGCCTTGCTGGCTGCAGTCGACCCCATCGTACGTACGTCACCGCACGAACCTGCGCGCCTGGACCGCCCTCACGCGAACCCTGCCAACCGCAATTGCACACCCTGGCGCCGCCACACGTCGCACGCCCTCGAACAGCCTCGCCCTATCGCGGAGCAGGCGCATGCGTGGATGCACGACGCGCCGCTGCCCTCGGAGGCCGCAATGGAGGCCGCACGCCACCACGGGGCGTCAGTCTCGCCTGGTCTGTCTCCGCGAGCAGACCGACCGCTGCAGCGACCCCCCCCGCGGTGGCCGGGGACGGCGGCGGTCTGCGCTTCACCGGGCCGCGTCCTCGGCCGTGGAGCGCATTGCCCGGGCGCCGGCGACCGCGGGACCCGCCTGTCTGGCCCGTGAGAACCCAGCAGGGCTGGCACGATGATGCCGGGCGACGCGCGGACGAGCGAGCAGGCGGCGGCGCCGGCGGGTCACGTCAATCGCGAGCCCATGTCCCTGCAGCTCCAGGTGCGTGGACAGCGCGCCACCGCGACGGCATGACCGCCTGCTGTGCACCCAGCGCAGACCGAGCCGCCGCGCTCGCTGTCGGCCGCAGGTGGAGGAGCTCCGGGGCCTGCTATCGACGCACCAAGAGGTCAACGCGCACCTGAACAAGGAGGTGGAGCGCCTCACGGTCGCGCTGGAAGAGAGGGACGAGGTGCGTGCACCGGCGCCGCGTGTCGCGTCTGCTCTCCCGGTCCACGGCACGCCTCCGACCGGGGCCGCCGTGCGCCGCGCGACGGCGAGGCTGCGGCGACCCGTCCGTCGCGCCCTCGCGCGCTGAGTGCCCACCTGCGTTCCACGGCAGCACTCTGCGCTGTCATGGCAAGGCAACGACGCTTGGCGGCTTCGTGCAGGAGATCTTCGCGTACGCGCGGCACGTCCGCGACCTCGCTGAGCGCCTGGTCGACGCCCGCAGCGGCGCGCCTGCGCGACCGCGCGAGGACACTCTGCAGGAGCTGCTGCAGCCGCCGCCAAAGGACAGCCGTCGGGGGCCGGACCCGGCGGCCGACGCGGCGCGCGACGAGGTCCTGGTCATCTGCCGCAGCTCGCTCGAGGCCGCGGGCCTGCTCCTGGACCAGGCTGACGTCACGTTGGGGGACGTGATTGGCAGGGGCGCCTTTGGCGTCACGTACCGCGGGCGCTGGCGGGGTGCCGCGGTGGCCGTGAAGTGCGTCGAGGTGCCGGGGCGGTCCGAGGCGATGAACTTGGCGCGCGAGCTGTCCGCTCTCATGCACGGGCGGCACCCGTGCATCCTGCCCATGTACGGCGCCGTGGTCAGCCCCCCCGCGTCGTTCTGGATGGTGACGGAGCTCATGGAGGGCGGCACGGTGCGTGAGTGGCTCTACGGGAAGGGCGGCGGCGCGCCCGGGTCCGCCGCTCCGCCAAAACGCGCCCTGGGTGACCGTGTTGCGGTTGCTTGCGACATCGCCTCTGGCATCGCGCACCTGCACTCGCTGGACCCGCCCATGATGCACCGCGATGTCAAGCCGAGCAACGCGTTCGTCGATGCCCGCGGGCGCGCGTGTCTCGCGGACATGGGGCTGGCGCGCAGAGTCGCACGCGACGGCGAACCGCTCACAGGTCCGCCCCGTCCCCGTCACCGCCCGGTTGCGCGATGGCACGCATCCGGTGGTCTGGCACCACATGCTGCCGCGTCTTGCCCGCACACGCGGCCACCGCTCCTCCTCCTCACACGCGGCCACCGCTGCCGCGTGCAGGCGAGACTGGCACATATGTGTACATGGCGCCCGAGGTGTGGCGGCACGAGCCCTACTCGCAAGCGGTGGACGTGTTCTCGTTCGGGGTCCTCCTCGCGGAGCTGGCCACGCAGACACCGCCGTACAGCGGGATGTACCTGTCGCCCGTGCAGATTGCCACATCGGTGGCAGACGGCGGCGCGCGCCCGCAGCCCCCGGACGCGCTGCCGCGTGCCTCGGCGCTGTGCAAGGCCTGCTGGGCGAGCGACCCCGCGGCGCGGCCGTCGATGGACGAGGTGGCGAGGGAGATGCCGGAGGTGCTGCGGGAGGCGCGCAAGGTGGAGGCGGAGGAGGCTGCACGGGCGCGCGGGACGCTGGTGGGGCGAGTGGCGAACCTGGCGTCGTCGGCGTGGGCGGGGGCGCTGGGACGCTGACGTGGCGCCTCGGAGCGGCGCGGACAGTGCAGTCGTGGCGCCGCGCGCACGTGGATGGCTGCTAGATCAGGGGCGGAATGGCGCGCTACTACTTTGCGCAGACACACGGTCGACGCGACGTGTTCGGACTCACAGCACGCGGTACCAAGTACCTGCGGTACCAACGTGGGCGGGGCCGATGCTGGAGCCCTGCTCGCGTCAGCCTGCACCCCGCAGCCGTGGTTGCCGTGTGCAAGAAATGTGAAGAATCCTGGTCGCCGACACTGCTCGCAGCAGTGTCGCGTCAAGTTGCTGCTTGGAAGCCATCTTCCGGGAGCTCTTCTGCAAAAGCGCGTGTTGCATTGTGTGGCCGCGCCGCTCCAGCGACAGCCATGATGCAACTCGTCTGCGGCAGCACCAAGTGCGCGTCAAGCTGTCCAGCGAAAGCTACTCTAATCTATACAGGTGCGTAGCGTGCTATGCCACACCAGGCTGGTAAAGATCGGTTGGGTCGGGCACAGGCGCGTCGCAGCGTCTGGGACCCCCAGTTGCGGGACGCGCTCCAGTCGCATGCGAAGACCGTGGGAAATCTTTCGTTTCGGAAGCGGTATCTGCAGCGCCTGAGCCCGCAGCTCGTCCGCAGCAGACGTACCGGCGGGACGTAGGCCATCTGGCGCCCACTACTTCCCCGCCGTGCTGTGATCTGGCACGTCGTCCGGGTTCACCGCGAACGGCGCGATCAGCCAGTACGTGGGCAGCAGGCCCTTGCCCTTGACCTCGATGTTGCCGCGCTTGCGGAAGACCAGGGGGGGGCCCTGCGGCGTGTGGCTTTCGCTCGACGGCGGCGGGTCCCCGATGGAGCTCCGGGGGTCCGGACGCAGCGAGATGCGGCGCGTCGACGGCCCGCCCAGCTTCGTGCCCTGCCCTTTGAGCCACTCCCCCGGGTCTCTTGCGGCGTGCACGACCTGCTCCGTCACCTGGATGCAGCCGGCGCGCGAGAGCGACTCCATGCGCGCCGCGACGTTGACGGTGTCGCCGAACAGCGAGTACCGCGGCCGCCCGCGCCCCCCGATGACGCTGCCCGTGGCGGGGCCCAGATGGATCCCGACCCTGAGGCGCACGTGGCCGAGGTCGGGATGCTCGGGGTCGACCTGCTCCTCCGCGGCGGCGCGCACCGCGTCGATGGCGAAGCGGCAGGTCCGCGCGGTGTGGTCGTGGCACTTGGTCACCAGGTTGCCTGCCACGATGTAGCAGTCGCCGATGATGTCGACGCGGAAGACCTCGTGCTGCGCCGCGAGGGCGTCGAGCTTGGAGAAGACGCGCTCGAGCATGGCCGACACGGCCGAGCTCGGCAGCTTCGAGCACATGTCGGTGTACCCGACGATGTCTGCAAAAAGCACGGAGACGCACTCGTAGTGCTCGGGCTCGACCTTCCCGCCCTCGGCCAGCTTGGCGGCCACGCTCGGCGGGAAGTTGCTGAAGCGGGAGTCCAGCGTCGCGCGCGCCAGCTGCAGGGTCTCCGTCAGCGTCGACGACTCCATGTCCGCCAGGCGCGCCCCCACTTCCTTGAACGTGGGGCGGCGCCCGGGGTTCTTGTGCAGGCACTCGGCGACCAGGTCGCGCACGGGCGCGGGCATCGAGCGGTCCAGGCGCGGCCGCCGCGGCGGGCTGTGGTCCCGGTCGGCCACCTGCGCCAGCACCTGCAGCGCGTCGCCCTCGTCCTGGAAGGGGAGCTGCCGCGAGTAGGTCTCCGCGACCAGCACGCCGAACGAGTACACGTCGCTCGCCGGCGTCGCGGGCTCCCCGCGCAGGCGCTCGGGCGCCATCCAGAGCGGGGAGCCCACGTCCATTTGGCTGCCGCGGCTCAGCGTGGTCAGGCTCGGGGCGACCTTCCCGCGGAAGTTGCGGTCGACGAGCACGTTCATGCTCTTCAGGTCGTTGTGCAGCACGGGCGGATCGAACGAGTGCAGGTACGTCATGCCGCACGCCACGTCCTTGAGGATGGTGAGCAGGCCCTCGCCGCCCGTGTGCATCTGCGGGTTGCGCAGCATGTCGTAGAGCGAGCCGATCTCGGGGCTCTCCATCACCAGCAGCGGCTGGTCCTCGTCCAGCACGGCGCCGAAGATGCTCAGGACGTTGGGGTGGCGCAGGTCCATGGCGCCCTTCAGGTCGCTGCGCCTGTGGAGCACCGGCGCCTTGCGAGCGCGCCCGCCGGGGTGGTGCGCGCCCGCCAGCCAGTCGCCCACCTTCGCGCCGAACAGGCCGCTCGGCCGCGCGTGCTCCGTGGTCACTGGGTCTTCGACGTTGAACGACGCGGCCTTTGAGGCCCCTTTGCGCTCCATCGGGCCAGCGAATGTAACCTTCTGCACAATCGCAACCAGGTCCGCACGGCGCGTGGACGTTGTGAGCGGCGGGCATTGCGCATGCGGGGGGGCCCAGCGGCGCGGACGCACATGCATGACGGCGACGAGGGTGTCGAGACGCACCTTGTGCGGAGCGCTGAACGATTTGCTCTCCTGCTGTGCTAGCTTGGGCGGCAAGACCTGGATTGCGGCGTGGGGACGCAGGGCGTCGAGGAGCGGCCGAGGGTTGGCGATAGAGACAGACATCCTCCGCGCGTCGACGGTCGGGTCGGCGGCCCACGACGCCTGGGCCAGCGCCGGTCGTAGCCCGCTGCGCGTCGGGCCGGACATCGACGCCGGCCCTCCCGCATGTGCCGCGTCCGTGCTGACTCCGCGGCTGAGTGGGCGGAACAGGGAGCGCTTGTCTGGCCCGTGCGCGGCAGAGGTGTCCTCGACGGCCGCCCGGAGCGTGGAGTTGTCGCTCAGCTGCACGCGGTCGAACACCGCCTGCACCTGCCCCGCCGGGCGCCCCTCCCGCACCTCCGAGATCCGCTTGACCGCCACCTCCACGCCCCGGTACCGCGCCCTGAGCACGGGGCCGAACGTTCCGATCCCCAGGACGGCCGGGGGGTTGTCGAACTCCAGTTCGCGGAACTTGATGGTCCACCGCAGGCGTCTCTTGGCCCGGTTCATGAAGATCGCCAGGCCGACGGCGACCGCGATCGCGACCAACGCGGAGCTCATGATGATGGGGACGAGCCCTGCGATCCCGCCGACGCGGTCGAGCGCCGAGCGGCCGTCCAGGCAGCGTAGTCCGTCCGAGGACAAGGACCGCCCCTCCGCGCACACGCACTCGCCCGCGGCGTTCGCGATCGACCCCGGCACCTCCGAGGCGCACACTCGCGGCTCGACGACGGCCAGGAACGGCGACTGGCTCACCTCCACGCCGTCCACGAAGAGCTGGATGACCACGGTGCCCGTGGTGGGCAGGGCGAACGCCACCTCGCGCGACCGCCACTGGAGCGTCGCGGAGCGCCCCGCCTGCGTCACCTCGCGCCCCCGCTGCGCGCTGAGCATGCGGAGCCGCCGCTCGGTCCCGTCCGGGCAGGGGCCGAGCTCCGCCCCTGGGCGCACACACATCAGGTCGTTGCCCGCGCGGACGCGGATCTCGACGTCCACGGGGTACGGCACGTCCAGCTGCTCGTGCAGGTCGGCGATCTCGTCCACGACGCTGACCTGGAACTCCTCCCGCTGCTCGGCGACCATGCAGATGCGCATCTTGCTGCAGGTGCGCACGCTGCTGCCGCTCCGCGTGACGGAGCCGCGCACCGTGAACGGGGCCTCCGGCACCGCGGCGCACGCGTCGCACACGCAGTCGTAGCCCGCGGGGCACGGCCGGTTGGCCAGCGCGCAGGCCGCCTGCACGGCCTCGCGCGACTTCTTGGCGAACCCGGGCGGGCACACGACGCTCTCGTACAGCTGGCTGGTGCGCGTGCACGCGCCGTCGGAGATGAAGTTCAGGTCGTCCTGCAGGTTCCGCAGCGCCATGTAGCTCTCCGGGAGCCCCCAGCCCGCGTACTTGCCCGCCACCGCCGCGGGATGCGTCTTGTTCAGGGCCATGAGGGCCTGGAACACCGCGACGGAGACCTCCCGCGGCACGTGCGGGAGCACGCCCACGCCCCACTCGGGGTACAGCGGCGTCGACACCTGGAACGGGAACCCGCCCGCCATCGCCGCGTCGTTGCGCTCCAGCACCTCGATGTCCGCGAAGTCGATGCGGCCGTCGCGCGCCATCGACTCGATCACGTCCGTGCGCACGAAGCCCACGTCCGCGTCGCCCTGGATCACGTCGAGCACCACCTTGAAGTCGTCGTACGCGAACCGCACCTGCGCGGGGTCGTCCAGGAAGACCAGGCCGCGCTCGGCCATCATGCGCCACTGCATCTTGCACCCCCCGAGCGCCGTGATCGACACCGCCTCGAGGACCTTGCCGCGCACGTCCTCCAGCGTGCGGATGTCCGTGCGGTTGCGGCTCTTGAAGATCACGCCGCCGAACTCCCCCAGCTCCACCCTCGAGCCGTCCAGCGCCGTGCGGAAGTTCACCAAAGTCACCAGCGTGGCCAGCGAGAACTCCGACTCGAGGCAGGTGTGCAGGCTCGGGTTCGTGAACACGAAGTCCAGCCGCGTCGCCGGGTCCTGGTCCTCCACCAGCGCGAACGAGTCCGAGAACGTCACCGGGACCAGCTCGAAGGTCGCGTTGAGGACCTGCCCCGCAGAGCTGGTCAGGTAGTCCTGGAACGTGGGCGAGAACTCCGCATTGAGGCTAGTCAGCCCTGCAGGTGCAGCGGCGCCGAGCATGCAGCGTCAGTGAGGCTGAGGCACCGTCGCACACGGGGCCAGGTGCCCGTGCGCCGCGCTCTTGCGCGAGAGGGTTGGCAACGCAGGGTGGGCTTGGCGTGCTTCCCGCCGTCACGCGGCATTCCTCAAATTATTGCAGCGCTCCCGTGTGACGTAGCCTGTTAGCGTCGCAAGCGCAGGTCAACCGAGGAAAATAGGCTGCGTAGGGAGGGCTCCGGAGCGACAACTGCTGCATCCTAGACCACCCGCCCTGAGCTCCGCCGGGGAGCGGACCGGCGCCGATGCACTCCAACGGGCTGGAAACAGAGTGACGGCGCCGCACGAGGTCGTGCGAGCGCTCATGGGCCCTGCTCGCCCCGCGCCGCGTTCGCCCTTGGCGCTGGCCCCCATGTACGCGACGAGGGCAGTCACCCCTCGACGCGAAGTCAGGCCGGCGTTCAGGGACGCCGTGGTGAACTTCCGGGGCCGGAAGAGCATCGCAGACACGCCTGCCGGGCGCCGCACGCGCCGGGATTGCCGACGGCCTCGGCGCGGGGGCGGCCGGGCGTTTTCTGACTGCGGCGCACCTCTGGTCGCCAGAGCCCCGACCCGGTACTTCCGCTGCGCATCAGCCGACGAGACGGCGGCGAGCAGCAGCGCGGCGACCACGCTGGCGACGCACAGGCGCCCGCGGACCGCACCCATGCTGGGCGAAGATCTTCTCTGCAGCCGGGCTAGCGTTTACTTTCCCATGGTTGCCGCATCGTGATACACAACATGTCACCTTGACTGGCAGTGCTCTGCGGCACCCTTGGCGCCCGCTCTTCGGGCCCGGCCGCTCCCCACGCCGCATGACGCGCGACAGACTGAGCGGGGTAGTGACATCAAATCATGCGCGACCCACAGAGCGCACGCACGGGGGGGCCTCCACACATCGCGGGCAGCCCAGCGCACTCCCGTCATGGCGGTGCCAGCGCACGGCGGCCGCGAGCGTGTGCCGCAGGTGCAGCCCCCCGCGCCCACATGGCCAACCGCACTGCCACGTCCACCAAGCAGGAGCTGTGTCCCGGCGCGCTGGCGGCGGGCTGGCGGCGGCCTCTCGCGCGCGGCATGTCCCGCGAGCGCCGGCGGGGCGACGCCGGCTGCGGCAGGTGCGTCCTTCACACACGTGGGCGGCGTTCACGTTCACGTTCACGCGCCCACTTGGAGCGTCCACACCATGACCGCCGCGCCGACGACGGTCCCCAGGGCGAGTTGACGCGGGCTGTCGCACTTTCGGCCCTCGGGCAGCAGCTCCGTGGCGCACACCGCGGTCATGATGCCCCCCACGAACGCCAGGAGGACGCCCATCCACTGGCTGGTGTCCACCTGCCGCAGAAACACCAGCGCGACGACCGCGCCGACCGGCTCGCTCAGGCCGGACGCCGCCGCGAGGAGGAACGCCTGCGAGCGCGACCCCGTCGCGGCGTACACCGGCGCGGCGACCACGATCCCCTCTGCGGACAGCCAGCACAGCGCAGCGCAGCGCGTCGGCAGTCAGGCCACGCGCGGCGCGCGGCGGCGGACGGCCCGGTCGCGCGCCAGGCGGGCGGCGGCGCGCACCTGGTATGTTGTGCGCGGCGATCGCCAGGCACATGATGGGGCCGAGGCCCGTGAAGGCCGAGGACGCCACCGCCACCCCCTCGGGCATGTTGTGCAGCGTCATCGTCACCGCCATGAGGACGCCGAGGCGGAGGAGCTCGCGACGCTGGGCGAGCGTCGGCGGCGCGCCGGGGCCGGGCGCCGCGGGCGCGCCGTCGCTCGCGGCGCTGTTGGAGCTGGTGCGCTCGCTGCCGGACGAGGGGGCGTGCCTGCGGCGCCGACGGTCCGCGCTGCTCTGGGCGGGCCTCGCAGCGGGCACGTCGATGTCTGCGCCGGCACGGGACGGAGCGGGGCGTGAGGCGTGCGAGGCGCGGGGGCGTGAGGCAGCGGCGGTTGGTTGGGGGGGGGGTGTACCTTTGTGCGAGTGTTCGTAGGGGAGCGAGACCTCGGGGATAAGCGGGCGCAGGAAGGTGAAAAACGCCGCTCCGAGGACCACCGCGACCGTCGCCGACACCATGCCGTGCTCCTGTGCCGAGTGCCACCACAGCTCGACGACGGAGAGGCTGGACATCACGCCGATCGCCAGTCCTGCGCGCGTGGCGGAGCGTCGACTGAGCGTGTCGCTGCGGCCGCGGCAGGCCGAGAACGCGCGCAGGCGAGCGGGGAGCCAGCGCTTACCGAGCAAAAAGGCCAGCAGGCTGCGATCAGGGCGCTTCACGATCGCCAGGGTGGCCCCGATCGTCGTGGTCAGGCCCGCGAAGGTCGACAGCCCTAGAGCATACAGCTCGGTCTCGCTGATGCCGAGCATGTTGCCCCCTACTGCCCGCACGCGACCTCCTGCCCTCTGCCGCGCAGAGCACCAACACGCGGCAGAGCACCCCCGGCTCCTCGCCGCGACGCGCGCCCCTCTTTGCCCCGCACGTGCAGCGATTGCATGTACCGATCCTCCCCGGCGCCCCAAGTACTTTGCGGGCACGGCGTTCGTCGTGGCGACCCGCTACGCCTGGTTGGTTTGCCACCCCGGGTGCTGCGACAACGAGCGCGAGGTTCAACTCACAATACTATCGTGCCGACAACCGTGGTCAGTCTCCTGCCGTTCCCGCGAGCTCGCCGCCCATGTGCGCGGCGAGCGTGTCGGGCAGCCAGGGGTATTTCCCTGCGGCAGTGCAGACCCCCCCCGTCTCACTCCTCAGATGCATTTTCATTCTCCTCCGCGCTCCACGCCCCCACGTCGTCCACCCTGAGCTCCTTGATCGGGACCGGGTGCGCGCCGCTCGACACCACCCACTTGTCCCAGTCCAGCAGCCCCGTCCTGCACGCAGCCGGAGCACCAACACGGTCAGTCGAGGCCGCGGCGCAGCGACGAGCGCGGGCGGCGAGCGCAGCGCGGGCGGGGCTCCGTCGCACCCGTCGGGACCCCCGCCCTCGGAGAACGTGAGGTACAGCCACTTGAGGATGCTGGGCAGCGTCGTGGTGCGCGGCCGCTCGTCGCGCTCGCCCGTGGCCCCGAGCACGTTCCTGACGTCGCGGTACGCGCCGCTGCCGTCCTTGCTGCTCCGCTCCATCGCCACGAACAGCCGCCACCCCCACTCCCGGTACCGCGCCCGGCCCGTTGTCCGCCACAGCGCCCACCACGACATCGGCGCGCCCTCCTGCCTCGACCACCGCTTCTTCGCCGCCTCCAGCCCCATGAACGCCAGCGGCGCCTCCGCGTCCGGCGCGCCCGCGCGCTCCGGCGCGCCCTGCTCCGTGCCGCGCACCGCGTCGGGCGCCAACCCCGACGGCGACTCCCGCCCGATGCGGTAGCACGTCTCCGCGAGCAGCTCCGCCACGGCCAGCGCGCCGCACTCCCCCTCGCCCGGCCAGCCCGCGTCCGCGCCTGCCCCGCGGATGTCGCTGCACGTGAACGACGGCGCCGCCTCCGCGCGCGTCAGCTCCGCCAGGGACCCCGCGATCGCGCACGCGTCCGCCTCGAACAGCGCCGAGCCCTCCTCCTCCGACACCAGCACGGGCGGGTCCCCCGGCGCGCTCGTCCTGGCCACGCGCGCGGCCAGCTTCGCCCACGCCTCCAGCACCCCCCTCCACACCCCCTGCAGCGCGCCGTCCTTGCCACCCGTCGCGCTCCACGTCTCGATCAGCGCGCGGTAGAACCCGGCCGACTCCGCGCCGAACCCGAACCGAGCCGACTCCGCCGCGCCGCCCACCCGCGACGGGAAGCGCACCCCGATGTCGGTCCGCGCCGCGTCGGCCACCATGGCGCGGTACACGGCGCGCACGACGCGGGCGTACCGCGCGTCGCCGGATATCGCCGAGAGGCTCTCCAGCGCCACCGCCGAGGCCACGGGGAGGTGCGCGAGCGCGTGCCCGTCCTCGCTGGCGCCGAGGCCCTCGGGGCACGCCCACTCCGCGGGGGCGCGCACGTCCGCGTCGTCGATGTGCGGGCCCACGTCCCTGTGGCACTTCCACAGGAAGATCTCGGCGTCCGCGGCGCGCAGGAGCAGCTGCTTGACCTTGGCGTTGCCCGTCAGCGTGAACGCCGACAACAGACCCCCCACCATGCGCGAGTGGAACGTGGGGAGCCCGCTCTCCGGCATCGACGGCAGGGAGTCGATCCGCACGTTCGCCAGCACCCACGCCTGCGCCTCCCCGTGCTCCTTCTCCAGCCCCATCAGCACCAGCGCGTCCAGCGCGTCCACCACCGCCGACGCCGCGTCCCACCACTCCGGCGACGCAGCGTCCGCGTCGCGCGCCTGCTGCATCACCGTCTTGAACGCCGCGGCCGCCGCGCCCCGCACGACCCGCGCGCGCTCCTCCGCGCCCGTCACGCACACCAGCGCGTCGACGCCCGCCGCGCCCTCCGCGTGGCAGCGCTCGTACGCATCCCTGTCGAAGCACAGCCCGCCGATCACGCAGCGCTGCGCGTCGTCGACCACCGTGCAGCCGTCGTCGAGGTCCACGCTGCCGCCCCCCTCGCACGCCTCCGACGCCTCCGGGGCGCGCGGGTTGCGCGGCTCCCGTGCTGCGGGCACCGCCGCCTCACCGGACGCGGTCGTCGCCTCCGCCTCCCCGCTGACAGCCCCTCCGGGCGACCGATCAGTCCCCTGGTCCCCCGCGTCGGTAGCAGCCGGCTCGGCCGCCGGCTCCGTGGCTGCCGGATCCGCCTCTGCCGGATCCGCGTCGTCGCCCGCAGGCGTGGTCGGCGCCGACTGCGTTCCATCGACGTCCGGCGTCGTCGCGTCAACTGCCGCGTTCGGCGTCACCGCCTCGTCCTCCCCATGCTCGGAAGGGCTGCCCTCCGCGGGGTCGCCCGCCTCCGTAGCGGTGACAGCTGCGTCCGCGTCGCCCCCGCCCACATCGCCTCCCGCGTCGCTCGGTGCCACCACGTCCCCGGGGACCACGCCGTCTCCTGCAACACCAGGCGTCGCATCCTCGCCTCCGTCGTCGACCACCACCACTGCCGTCGCACCGCCCTCGTCCGCCTCCGACCTGACACTGCTCGCGCCCGCGCCATCCAGCGCCGCCGCCGCACCCCCGCCCCCGGCCGTCGCGTTGCCCCGCACCGTCGCACCGCTCTCAACCGTCCCGTCGCCCGGGGGGTCCGTGCCGCTCCCATCGGACACAGCCGCCTCCGTCGCCGCGTTCTCGGCCGCGACCGCCCCCTCCACGCCCCCCTCGTCCTTCGCCGCCGCCATCGAAGTCACCTCACCCACAGCAGTAGCGTTCGCGGCATCCGACGCCGCAGACTCCGGTCCCTGCATGGCCCCGCCCGCGGTCTCGCCGCTGCCGACGGCGCCCGCAGCGGTCGTCGCGTTGCCGGCAACCGCGCCCGCGATCTCGCCGCTGCCGACGGCGCCGGCGGCGGTCGTCGCGTTGCCGGCAGCCGCGCCCGGCACCCCCCACTTCTTCTTTTTGGCGCGCTTCTTCGCCCTCTTCTCCTTTTTCCGCTTCACGGCGGCAACGGTCGCCGCGTTCCTCCCCAGACGCTCCTGGCCGCCGCCCAGCGTCGCGCCCGGGCCGCCCAGGGCCGGCTCGCGCCCCCCCCTCCCTCCTGCGTCCGTGCTGTTGTCGCCGCCTGCGAGCGGCGCCGCGGTCTCGAGCGCGACGGCTGGCGCGCCGCGCGTCGACAGGTTCCCCTCGGGCGTCGCATCGTCCAGCGCGGCGTCTGTGGCGCGCGCGTCCGCCGCTGCGAGCCCCGCCGCCTCCGTGCTGTTGTTGTTCCCGACAGACCCCCCCTGGACCGAGTCTGCGGGGGCTGTGGTCGGCACCGCGGCGTCGGTGGCAGCCTCCGTCGCACCTGGTGCCGAGCCGTCCTCGCCTGCGGTCACGGCGGGCGCGCGTGTGGTGTTGCGGGCCGGTGGCAAGCGTGTTGGTGCGCGAGGGCGCTGCGAGGGGGCTTCGGACGGACTGCGAGCGGCTGCTGCTCACCGAGACCCGCAGGAGTGGCTGTTGAGGTGGGCTCCGCCGCGCTGTCGCCGCCGGGGGCGCCGGTCGACTCCGCTGCCATGTCGCTGCTCGCTTGTGACGACGTGTCCGGCTCGGGCGTCTCCTCGTTGCCGCCCGCGGTCGGCTCGGTCTCCTCGACGACCGCGACGTCGCCGTCATCCGCCGCGCCGACCACGTGCTCGCTCGACGAGTCCTGGCGCTCCTGCAAAAGCGCTTTGCGCGCCCCCGGCCGTTCAGTCGGCCGCGACGCATGAACATGAAACAGACGATATCACGGAGGAGCGCGGAAGCGCGATGGAGCGCCATGCGCACTCCGGGAGACGCGCGGACAGCGCGTGAGGGCACAGCAGCGCTGGTTGGCGCGCACGCCTCTGCAGCGCCGCGTACAGCGCGCCGTGGAGCCGCAGCGACGCACCTTGAGCGAATGCGCGAAGGGCTGCAGGCCGAACGTGAAGGACGGCCCGTCGGGTCCTTCCAGGCTCGACAGGAAGCGCAGTTCGAAGAGAGCGACGCCCACCACCGCGACCAGCACCAGCAGCAGCAGCGCGACGCATCTGCATCGCCCACGCGACGGCCTGCCGCGATTCCTGTGGGCGTGCAGGGCGTGCGTCGTCCTGAACAAACTGCGGTTTCGCGCCCCGCTGCTCATGCTGGCCGCAGCTGGTGCAACCTGGCGTGCATTCGCCCCCGCCGATCAGCGGCCCGCTTCAAACAGTGGGGCGCGGCCCAGACTGCAGATTCTCGCTGTGCTCCGGCGCGGTCGCGCGGGAGACAGTCGCCACCGCGGAATCTCTGCCAGCGCAAGAGCGAGAGCGACGCTTCGTTCGCACTCCGCAAAGGGCGGGCGCAGTCTTGCGTGCGCGCGATGCGTGCTTCGCGGGGCCCACGTGGGCGGCGAGGTCCGGCGGCCCTCGCACACCCCCTGGAGGTGTCCGGCCGGTGCGAGGGGCACCTCAGGTGAGCGCGGGTGCGACTGGGCGATATTGGTCACGCGGCCGCCGCGGCACCTGCGATCGCGTGCGCCCGCGCATGCTGCCGTGCTCTCCTGCTCGCGGCGTCGACCGGGTCGCGTTTCAGCCCGCGTGTCGGGCGTCGGTGCGGCCGAGGAGGGCAACCTAGGGCCGGGCCGCGTGGGGGAGCCATGGCGCAGGACCTGCTGGCCTCGGTGCGGCTGGCGCTGAGCGTCGCGCTGGCGCACCTGCGGGTGGTGCCGTGGGGCGCGTGCTGCACGTACGGCGCGCTCGCGCTGCTGTCTGTTACCTTCCTGATGTACTTGGTCCCGCAGCTGTTCCTCGACCTCTTCTGCTCGCGCGGACAGGACCTGCGGAAGAAGTACGACGCGAAGTGGGCGCTCGTGACGGGCGCGTCGACAGGTGCGGGCCGTGTGCGCGGGGCGCGGTCGTGCGCCCCACATGGCACCCTCGAGGCCGCTCACCGCCGCCCAGGGCGCGGTGGCGGCAGGCCCGCGTCGTCGCCGCGGCCAATCACTTCGACTCCGCGTCATCGCGCCCATCCGAGCCCCGGCCGTCGCCCTCCAGACCGCGACCTGCCCTCCCCTCTCTGCCCGCGCGTGGCGGGCGCCCGCTGCCGCCGGCCTGACCTCGCGGCCGGCGCCCTTCCGCGCGACGCACCACGCAGGTATCGGCAAGTCGTTGGCGATGCGGCTGGCCGACCAGGGTCTGAACGTGGTGCTCGTGGCGCTGGACCAGCCGGTGTTTGACGAGACCTTCGAGGAGATCCAGGAGGCGTACCCGAAGCAGAAGTTCAAGAAGGTCGCGACCAACCTGGGCGCGCCAGGTGCGCGGGCGCCGCTGCGGGGCGCCGCCGCGGCCGCCGGTGTTGCGTGCCGGCGAGGCGCGCAACCCTCTCTCTCTCCCGGTGCGCCGCAGGGTACATGGACGACATCCGCGGCGCGACGCAGCGGCTGGACGTGCAGCTGGTGTTCAACAACGCGGGGTACATGCTCACGGGGTTCTTCTTCGACAGCCCCCTGGACGCGCAGGCGGCCAACATGGAGTGCAACGCGACCGCCGCGATGCAGGTGCGCCCCGCGCCCGCCGACGCAGATGTGCGGCCCAGCGAGGGCTTCGAGCGCCGCCCACGGCGACGCGCTGCGCCGCGGGCTGCCGGCGGTGTGCACAGTGCGGTGTCGGGGGCGCGTCTGAGCGGCCCGCTCGCGTCCGCCTGGCGCGCAGATCTCGCACTACTTCGTCGGCAAGATGGTCGCGCGCGGCGTGCCCGGGTGCGTGGTGTTCACGTCCAGCGCGGCCGCAGCGATGCCGTCGCCCTTCACCGTGCTGTACGCCGCGACCAAGTCCTTCCTGTCCTCCTTCGGCGCGTCCCTCGCCGCGGAGGTCAAGTCCAAGTGAGCCGCACCGCCGACCACGCCCGCACGCAGAACCCACCGACGCGCGCAACTCTCGCGTGCCCGCGCACCCTGCCACGCCCCGTGGGGCTGCACGGAGCCCCCCACCGCGCCCCCGCGTCAACTACACGCCGCGCGCCCCGCCCCCCGCGCAGGGGCATCGACGTGTGCGTGATTCACCCCTCCCCGGTGGCGTCCCGCTTCTACGACAAGGCCCACAAGCTCGACATGCTCGACTTCTTCAAGGGCTTCGCGGTCGACCCGGACTCGCTCCCGGACATCATCCTCGGCTCCGTCGGTGCGCCGCGCGCCCCGCACACCCCGCTTGCGCGCACACGCGCACCCTCACCCCATCGCGACCAGCCCCCCCACCTTTCCCCGCACGGCGCCGCGCCCACCCGCGCCGGCCCCCGACGCCCCCGCAGGCCGCACGGTGTGGCGCGACATCGGCGCGACGGCGGTCTTCTTCCGCCTCATGATGAAGGTGTTCGACTACAACTTCCTGGCGACGCTCACGGCCAACATCGCGCACACCATGGCCGACTACAAGCGGCACGCGAGCAAGCCGAAGCGGGGCAGGCGGTCGTCCGCCGCGCGCCGCTAGCGCCGCCACCGCCTCGCGCACCCCGCGCAGGCGTTGTGGTGGAGCGGCGTTGGCGTGCCGGCTAGGATCGAGCGATCTAGTGCCGCCGGGCGTCACCCGGCCGGCGCGGGCGATCGCGGCCCCGTGTGATGCGCCCAGAGTCCAGGCGGTCGCTGCGCGGCCAATGCGGCGCGGGCGGGCGCGGTCTGCGCCCCGGGGCCGCGCGTCAGTCCTGAGTTGGCAGAGCCGCTGCGAGGGAGGCTCGGCGGTCGCGCGCTCGTTGGGCCGGGGCGCGAGCTGCCTGCGCCGTCTCCACCCCACAGAACTCTGTTGATACCAGACTTCTGGCATCATGTCTGCTCTGTCGTCGTTCTCGGGCGCTGCCCTGACCTCGCGCACCTCGGCGTGCAAGCCGGCCCAGGGGCGCGGCCAGCTGCAGGTGCGGCGCCCTCACCCGCGCGACGCCTGCATTCAGTGCCAGTGGCCCGCTTCGGCCGGGTCGCGACCGCCTGCGGCCCACGGCCGCCCGCGCAGCAAGCACGGGCGCCTGCACTCCTGCCCGCCCGCCGCCCGCGCCCCGCTCGAACCGAGCCAACGGGCCTCGCGCGGTTTTCTGAGCAATTTCGATCGCAATGGTGCCAGAGCGCCGCACCTGGTGGCCTTCGGCGCCCCTCGACGCGAGACTGAGAGGGGAAGGTCACCAGGCCCCACTTTCCGGCCGAGCGGCGCAATCCCCGATTTCGCGTTCGCGATCGCCCCAATTTCGCCCCAGACAGCGAACGGGCCGCCGCGCGGGCGAATCGCGGCCCCCTCGGAGCCCCCAGCGACGCTCCTGATTTCGGCAGGCACCCGGCCTCCCCTCTCCTTCGATGCCTGATGCCCGCGACGTCCCGGGCCTACGCAAACTGCGTCTCCCGCCCCCGCGCCGCACGCCCGCGGCGCGCCCCGTTCGCGGCGACATTCGCTGGGGGCCGCTGGCTCGAGCGAGGTGACGGGCGACGGTGTCGTCCCGAGCTCAGTTGATGCCGCGACCGGGCAGTTTCTTTATCGCTCCAGGGCGACTGCGCCACGTCGCGGCGCGCGAAACCCGCCCCACGGCCCCATCTGCCGGGATATCCCATGCAAACTCGACCTCCTGCCCAGCGCCCGGCATCCGCGCGCGGGGTGGGCCTCACCCCGCGTTTTCCCGGTAGCAGGCGACCGCCCGGCCCGCGCCAGCAGCGCGGATGCCGTTCTCCGGCCTCGGGACCGTCCGCCGCGGCGCCCCGAGGCTACGCAATCCTCCCGGCGACCGTGCCGCGCCCGTGCCCGCCGGCGCGCACGTCGCGCGGCGCGGGGCGCGCCGCACGCGTCACACGCGCACGTAGGTCCCATCGTGCGCACGCGCCGACCGCCCCGCCGCGTCCGTGCGGACCGACGTGCAGGTGTGCGCTGCGGGCATGAAGGAGCTGCGTGACCGCATCGGGTCCGTCCAGAACACCAAGAAGATCACGGACGCCATGAAGCTGGTTGCTGCCGCCAAGGTATGCGCGCGCGCCGCGGATCGCACGCGCGCGCGGGGTCGCACGCCGCCCCCCAGCCGCGCCGCCGCCCCTGCCCCCGACGCGCGGCCTCACGCCCCCCGCCCGCCCCCCGCGCCGCGCCCGCAGGTCCGTCGCGCCCAGGACGCCGTCGTCAACGGCCGTCCGTTCGCGGAGAACCTGGTCAAGGTGCGTGTCCCCCCCCAATGTCCCTCCCTGAGCGCCGCCTGGCCGCACGCGCGCGCCGGGGCACGCGGTCCGACGGCGCGTGCGCCGCGCGCGTCGCTGCGTTGCAGGTGCTGTTCGGCGTGAACCAGCGCCTGCGCACGGAGGACGTGGACTCGCCGCTGTGCACGATCCGCCCGGTCAAGGCGGTGTCGGTGGTGGTGGTGTCGGGCGACCGCGGCCTGTGCGGCGGGTACAACAACTTCGTCATCAAGCAGGCGGTGACGCGCATCGAGGAGCTCAAGGCGATGGGCGTCGAGCCGCGCGTGATCACCGTCGGCAAGAAGGCCGGGGCCTTTTTCAAGCGCCGCAAGGACCAGTACACGCTGGTCAAGGCGTTCGACCTGGGCCAGGCGCCCACGACGAAGGAGGCGCAGGCGATCGCCGACGAGCTCTTCTCGGAGTTCGTGTCGGGCGAGGTGGACAAGGTCGAGGTGGTCTTCACCAAGTTCGTGTCGCTCATCTCGGCCAACCCGACGATCCAGACGCTGCTGCCCATGGCGCCCTCGGGCGAGATGTGCGACATCGACGGCAACTGCGTGGACTTCGCCGAGGACGAGATCTTCAAGCTGACCTCGAAGGACGGCAAGATGTCGGTCGAGCGCGAGAAGATCAACTCGGACGTGGGCGCCTTCGACGAGGACGTCATCTTCGAGCAGGAGCCCAACCAGATCCTCGACGCCCTCCTCCCGCTCTACATGAACGGCACCATCCTGCGCTCCCTCCAGGAGTCGCTCGCCTCGGAGCTCGCCGCGCGCATGAACGCCATGAACAACGCCTCGGACAACGCCGCCGCGCTCAAGAAGAGCCTCAACCTGTCGTACAACCGGAAGCGCCAGGCCGCCATCACCAACCAGATCCTCGAGATCGTCGCCGGCGCCTCGGCCGTGTAAGCTGACTGCTGACTCGGCCCACCGCGCACCGCGCCGCGCGGCCGCCCTTCCGACACCGTGGCTGGCGAGCAGCACAGGGCGACTCGGCGCCCTCGCAAACCACCGCGCGCCCGACACGGCGACGCACCACATAGCTGTGACGCAGACACCCCTGAGAGCGCTGCACTGCCGCGCTCTCACCGTGCAGCCGGCCCGCGCCCCCCGCGGAGGTCAGGGGCGCGCGAGGCGCTCGTCCGCGCGGCGTCGGGGCCCGGTCGCTGCTCCCCGTCGAACGTCACCGCGGACAGACCCACTCCCGCGCGACCGGTGCGAGGCCGACGTCGTGCCCAGTGACGCCGCAGGCGCTCCGCGAGGGCGCCGTGCTGGGCCGCGCGCGGCTGCGGGCGGGGCGTCGCGCGTGCGTGTGTTGCGTGGCAAGTTCTGGAGCGGTGGGGGAGTGAGACGGCCGCCGGGGAGCGCAGCTCATTGCGTCGCCGCGGCGGCACCTCGCGCCGTCTGAGTTGCTCCATCAGCTCGATTTCATCCTTGCCACCATGCCGGTTCCCGCTGCCAGGTGAGGCTCGAACTGGCGCCCCTCCGAGACACATGCTCTTTCGTCGCGCCAGGCACCGCGAGCGGCTTGTTCCGCGCGCCCCGCAGGCGCAACCGCCCTCTCTTGATTTGAACTCTCGCCTCGTCGGCCCGCGGCCGCCCTTCCCGCCGGTGCCGCCGCGAGATGCCCGGCAGTGTGGAACAGACTGGGCTCATCCAGTTTCTCGCCGTTTCTCGCGCTCTACTCCGGCATGTGCGCGCACCTGCTCGCTGTTGCATTGTCCCGGGCCCGCCGTGCGCCGGTCCCAACCGCGAATGACTTGCTCCCGACCGCGTACGGCCCCTTTCGCCCACCACCTTCACCGGCCCGGCTCCCGCCGCAGCGCTCCGCTCGCACCGTGCAGCCAGGCCCTCCTCCGCCACTGATTTTCCCGGCTTCTGCCCCGGGTCGCGACGCGCTGTTGCGTGGCTGAGGCCGTGGAGCGACGCTGGTCTAGAAGCAGCAACCTCTCCCTCCCCTCCCGGGCCCTCGGGGCGCGACCTGCGGCGCATTGCCCCTATCGCTGCCCCGGGCGTGCTGGGGATCCCGTTGCGCGCCCGAATCTGTCCCGGCCGCGCGGTCCCGGGCCGCGCGAGGCGGGTCGGCCAGTCCAGCAGCCACCGCACCCCCATCGCCTCGTTCCCGGCCCCCCGGCGCGTGTCCCGCGCGTCCCGCGCCCGCACGGCGACGTGCAGCTCGCGCGGTTGCCCGACCGCGCGTCACTTCCCCCTCGTCACCCGCAGGGAGATGCTGCGCGGCACGGCTGTGAAGCCGGCCGCGGCTGGGCGTGGCCGCGCGGCGCGGCGCTCCGTGGGCGTGCGCGCGGGCGCGAAGGAGCTGCACTTCAACAAGAACGGCGAGGCGCTGAAGCGGATGCAGGCGGGCGTGGACAAGCTGGCGACGGTGGTGGGCGTGACGCTGGGCCCCAAGGGGCGCAACGTGGTGCTCGAGACCAAGTACGGGTCGCCGAAGATCGTGAACGACGGCGTGACGGTGGCGCGCGAGGTGGAGCTGGAGGACCCCGTGGAGAACATCGGCGCGAAGCTGGTGCGGCAGGCGGCGGCGAAGACGAACGACCTGGCGGGCGACGGGACGACGACGGCCACCATCCTGTCGGCGGCGCTCATCGCGGAGGGCCTCAAGGTCGTGGCGGCGGGGTCGAACCCGATCCAGATCACGCGCGGGATGGACAAGACGGTGCGCGCGCTGACGACGGTGCTGCGCGACCTGTCGACGGACCTGCGCGACGACGACGACATCAAGAACGTGGCGACGGTGTCGGCGGGCGGGAACGAGGAGATCGGCGCGCTGATCTCGCAGGCGATGGCCAAGGTGGGCCGGCAGGGCGTGGTGACGATGGAGGAGTCGAAGACGGCGCAGGACGCGCTGTACTTCGTCGAGGGCATGCAGTTCGACCGCGGGTACATCTCGCCGTACTTCGTGACGGACCCGGAGCGCATGGTGGCGGAGTACGAGAACTGCCGGCTGCTGCTCGTGGACAAGAAGATCGCGTCGGCGCGCGAGATGGTCACGCTGCTCGAGGCGGCCATCCGCGGCAACTACCCGCTGCTCATCATGGCCGAGGACATCGAGCAGGAGGCGCTCGCGACGCTGGTCGTGAACAAGCTGCGCGGGAACCTCAAGGTCGTCGCGGTCAAGGCGCCGGGCTTCGGGGAGCGCAAGACGCAGTACCTGGAGGACATTGCCATCCTGACGGGCGCGACGGTGGTCAAGGAGGAGCTGGGCATCACGCTGGAGAAGGCGGACGAGTCGGTGCTCGGCGTGGCGAGCAAGGTCGACATCGGGAAGGAGCGCACGGTGGTCGTCGGCGACGGGTCGACGGAGGCGGAGGTGTCGGCGCGCGTGCGGCAGATCCGCGCGCTGATCGAGGCGACCGAGCAGGAGTACGAGCGCGAGAAGCTGAACGAGCGCGTGGCGCGGCTGTCGGGCGGCGTGGCGATCATCCAGGTGGGCGGCCAGACGGAGACGGAGCTCAAGGAGAAGAAGCTGCGCGTGGAGGACGCGCTGTGCGCGACGCGCGCGGCGGTCGAGGAGGGCATCGTCATCGGCGGCGGGTGCACGCTGCTCAAGCTCGCGGCCGCCATCGAGGACATCAAGAAGGACCTCCCCAACGAGGAGCAGCGCGTGGGCGCCGACATTGTGCGCAAGGCCCTGCAGTACCCCATCAAGCTGGTCGCGTCCAACGCCGGCGTCAACGGGAGCGTGGTCATGAACAAGGTCATGGAGGCGGGGGACAAGGACTACGGGTACAACGCCGCCACGGGGGAGTTCGAGAACCTGATGGAGTCGGGCATCATCGACCCCACCAAGGTCATCCGGTGCTGCATCGAGAACGCGTCCTCGGTCGCCAGGACCTTCCTCACCGCCGACGTCGTCGTCACGCAGATCCCCGAGGACGAGCCCGCCGCCGCCGGCGCCGACGCCATGGGCATGGGCGGCTACTAGGCGGCTGCTCCTAGGCGGCCGCGGCACTGGCCGCAGCGCGTGTGACAAAAAACACAGAACGACGGCCGAGCTCGGCGAGCGCTCGCGCGACGCGCGGTCACACGGCTCGCGGTCACACGGCTCGCGGTCACACGGCTCTAGTACGGCCGGCGCAGGTTGGTCGCGGTGGTGGTGCTGGAGACCATGGTGGCCGTGTCGTAGGTGGGGCCCGCGAACTGCGCGCGGTGCGCGGACGCCGGGCGCTGGCGGCCGCCCCCGACGGGCCCCGTCGCGGCGCGCATGGACGGCCCCGTGGCCATCAGGTCCGGCGCGCGCCGCCGCCCGAACGTGGGCTTCTCGTACTGCGCCGTCCACACCGCCTCCGCGCGCGTCTGCGCCTCCGCGGCGTAGTGCCGCGCGCCGAGCCGCCCGTGGCCCTCGTCCCACGGCAGCCCGCCCTGCTGCGGCCGCCCCGCGAGCACCGTCACGCCCGCGGGCGGCAGCTGGTCGGGCCGCGCCCGCACGTCCCGCGCCGACGACGGCCGCCCCTCCCCGCCGTCGTCCCGCAACAGCCCCATCACCGAGTCCTTGTGCGCCGCGTGCGCGCCCAGCCCGGGCTTCCCCGCCGCCGCGTTGTCCGGCCCCACCTGCAGCCGCGCAAACTGCCCCAGCGCCGCGTTCTCGTGCGCGCGCTCGTCCTGCGCGAACGGCGCGCCCCGCTGCGGCGGCGCGTACTGCGGCACCGCCGCGTGCGGCGCCTGGCCGCCCCCGCGCGCGTGCTGCTCCCCCGGCCCCTGCGCCGCGGGCGCCTGCAGGCGGCGCCCACCGGTGCGGCACCACCTCCTCGCGGACCTCGCCCTGCCCGCCGCCGTGCACGCGCGCGGCGCCGGGGCTCTCCTGCACGACCTCCACGTCGCCGCGGTACCGCGCAGGCGGCGTGCCGGGCGCCGGCGGCCCCCTCGCCGGCTGCGGCGGCGGCGGCGGGGCTTCGCGCGCCTTCTGCGGCCGCTCCTCGTAGCCCGCGCGGACGTCCTCGTCCCTGAGGTGCGGCGCCTTGAACGTCAGGTCGATCTGCAGCTCGCGCGCCTTCCCGACGACCGCGGGGTGCTTCATGAGCTCCTGCGTGTCGGGCCGCCTGCGGAAGTCCTTGGTGAGGCACTTGGCGAGGACGTCGCGGATCTGCGGGGAGTACGGGCCCGTGACGGGGTCGTACGTCCCGCGCATGATCTTCCGGATGAGCGCGCCCTCGTTCTGCGCGGTGAACGGGTGCCGCCCCGTGAGCATCTCGTACAGCACCACGCCCAGCGCCCACACGTCCGAGCGCTCGTCGTACGGCCGGTCCTCGCACAGCTCCGGCGACAGGTAGTACGGCGTGCCCACGATCGTCCGCACGAAGTCCGACTCCTCCGACAGCGCGCGCGCGATGCCCAGGTCGCCCAGCTTGACCACGTCCTCGGCGTCAATCATCAGGTTCAGCGCCTTCACGTCGCGGTGGATGATGCGCTCCGAGTGGATGTGCGCCAGCCCCACCAGCGCGTGCAGGAAGTACCGCCACACCTGCCGCTCCGGCAGCCCCCGCCCGCCCGCCTTCTTCACCAGCCTGCACACACACACGCACGCACACGCGCGCGCTCTCTCTCGCACGCACACGCACACGCCACCGCGCCCAGCGCACGCACGCACGCGGCCGGCCCCGCGCGCGCACGCACCCGTGGATGGTCCCGCGCGCCGCGTACTCCATGACGATGTACAGGCGGCCCTCCTCCAGAAAGGCCTCGTGGTAGCGGATGACGTGCGGCGACGCGAGCTGGGACAGCATGCGCGCCTCGTCCATCGCCTCCTCGCGCTCTGCGGGGGGCGGGCGCGGGGCGCGCTGTGGGCGCGTGCCAACCAGCGGGCGCGCGGAGCGGAATGTCGAGCGCGGCGGGCCGGGCGCGCACCTGCGCGCTTCATGCCTTCGAGGTCGACCTCCTTGAGCGCGAACACGCGCCCGTCGCTGATGCGCGTCACCTTGTACACCTTCCCGAACGAGCCCTTGGAGACCAGCTCGTCCATCTTGAACTGCAAGCGTCACACCCGCGCGCGGAGCCGCGATTTACGGAGCGCGCGCGGCCGACGGAGCTCGCGGGCGAGCGGGGATACCGCAGCGGGGCGTCGCGGCGGGCAGGCGGGCGTGCGGGCGCGGCGGTGCGCACCCGTCTCAGCTTGCTGGGGCGCCCCCTCTGCTCCTCGCCGCGGGCGTCTTGGGCGGGCGCTGGCGGGGCCGCGCGCGCGCCCACGCGCGCAGAGCCCGGGCGTCGTGCGCCCCCGGACGGGAGACGCTGCATCTTGTCCCGCGTCGACCGGGAGAGCGGCTCGGCTGGCCGGCGCAGGACTCCGGGCACTCGCGGGGCGTGCGCGGCCGCCGCCGACGCGCGTGCGGGGAGCTGCGCCGACGAGGGCTCGCGTGGTCGCGCGGACCGCCGGACCGCGTCGCAGCGACGCGCGCGCCGCGGCCCACTGCTGCGTCGCGCACAGGGAGGGAGCTCCTCGCTGGGCGGGCGGCTGCGCGGGGCGAGGCCTGCGATGCTTCCAGGGGAGCCTGAACCACCGGCGGTCGCAAATGCGCGCGCGCGCGCGCGCGCCGGCGCCTCGTCAGGGCGGCCGGGCCGCGGGCCGCGGGGGAGCACTGCTCTGCCCACCTGAGCACAGGCCCGCGTGCGCCGGGGGGGAGTCCGCGGGCCCGCCGCGACGCACGCGGCGCCCCTACCGGTCGCGCTGAGCCGCCCGCGCCGCACTTCGCTCCCGCGCAGCACCCCGCGTAGTCCCTGCCGTTCCACTCTCGTTGAATTGTTGAACTTCCCGCGCACCTCCAGCCGGCGCTCTCCCGCGGCCCTAGCGGCTCGCCGCGCGCTGCGCTGCCTGCGAGGCGCGAGGGGGGCATCGGCCCGAGCGATTCGCGGGCCCTGCGCCGCGCGAGACACCGCGGCAGCGAAGAACGTGCGGGCGGACGTGCGGCGCGCGGTGCGGCCTCTGGGCGCGCTGCCGGACGCCTGGCGGGCCGAGCGGATCCGTCCGGTCGCTGCCTGGCCGGAGAGGACGAGGGACATTCGTTCCGGGCCCCGGCGCCGGTCGCAGCGGCCCGGTCCGGCACGATGGGGCGCGTGGAGCTGGGGACAGCGAACGAGGTTCGCAAGCTCACCACGGCGCTCTCGGAGGCCGTGCGGGACTTCGTGGCGAAGAAGCGCGGAGCGTGCACCGATGACGAGATGATGGAGTGGACCGCCGAGCAGCTGTCGGTGCGCGCGGGCGTCCCCGCAGCCAAACGTCCTCGGCTCCGCCAGCGTGCCTCCCCCGCGCTGCTGCCCGCCGCGGCGCGCCGTCCGCGGCGCGCAGGCCCCCTCGGCGCTGTGCTCGGCAGAACCTCGCCCCCGCGCCGCCCCGCGCGCCGTGCAGGGCCTCCTGCGCCACATGGACGGCGCGCTGTGCAACACCACCGCCGTGGGCGGGTCCGCGCAAGGCCCGGGCGACTCCCCGACGCGCAAGCGGCAGCGCACCGCGGCGGACGCCCCGACGGCGGAGGACGCGCAGCTCGAGCGCGAGGTCGTCGGCCTGGCCGACCGCGTGGTGGCGCTGCGCGAGACAGTGCCGGCGGTGCTGGCCGTGCACGTGTCTGAGCAGCTGCTCGCGGTGCGGCCCGCCGCGGACGGCATCGCGAGCCTCGCCGGGGAGGTGGAGGCCGCGGACTCGGCGCGCGCGGGCGCCGCGGGGGCGCCGGCGGCGCGCGAGCTCGGGGACAAGTTCGGCGCGCTGGTGCGGCTGCTGCCGGGGCTGCGGGCGCGGCTGGAGGGCGCGGTGAACCGCATCGAGCGCGTCGTCGCGGCCGTCGAGGAGGAGGGCGCGCGCGACGGCGGACCAGGTGAGCCACGTGACGCGAGCAGGCATCACGTCACGCGTGCGCGTGCGCGTGCGCCGTGCGCGGAACTGACCCGCAGCGCCCCGAGCGCCGCTTGCCTGCAGCCGTGCCGGAGCCCTTCGTGCACCCGGCGTCGCTCGCGACCCCCGTCGCGGGCACCGTCATGCCGGACCCCCAGGCCCTCATCACCCCGCCACGGCCCAAAGCAGGGCCCACCGCCGCGGTGCGCCCCGGCCCCCCGCGCGCACCCCAGCCGCCCCCGCCGCGCACCGCACCGGCCGCCTCACGTCCGCGCGGCGCCCCCCCCGTGCACTGCAGGAGAAGGAGGGCGTCGTGTCGCCGGCGTTCAAGCAGGCGATGGAGGCGGGCATGATCACGGTGCGCGGGAAGGACCGCCACGAGGCCGCGCCGGTGCACATGGACGCGGGCGGGGACGCCGCCGCTCCGCCGCAGCCCGGCGCGGCCCTGCTGGCGCGTGAGGACGCCCCGCCGCCCCCCAAGTCCCCCCGGGGCCTCCTCACGCCGCGGTCCGCGCGCCGCCGCGGGGCCCGCGACATGCGTTGAGCCGGCCGCGGCGCGCGTGCCCGCGCCGAATCGCTGCGGCTGCGGCTGATGTGTGTGATCCGAGCCATCAAGATGTGGGCCGTGTTGCCCGGGCGCGGTGCCGCTGCGACCGCGCGAGGACGCACGCCGGGCGTGCGGCGCGGGGCGCTGTCGGGCGGAGCGACGTCGCGAGTGACTCCGCCAGCCACCCAAGTTGCCCGGGGAGGACTCGAGTCGGGCGCCCCCGGAGCGGAGCCTCCGCGGCCCTGCAGGGCGACCGAGCGGGGCGTCCTCGCGCCCCCGCGACGCCCCTCGCGGCACTTTTCCTTTCCACCGAGACGCAGCGGAGCCGTTGCCGTTTCAGCGCCGCGCCGGCGAGCCAGGTCAGAGAGCTGCAGCGCACGGTGCCGCGACGCAGCCGGGTCCGAGCGGGGAGCGGCGTGCCCGGTAGCGCGGTGCGCCACGCATGCCACACACGGACGCGGAGAGGGAGGGCAAGCCACTCGTGAACTTCCTGAAGCGGTCGCTGACTCTCTTCAGTCGCAAGCCAGCCGACCCCTCCAAGGTCACCTTCGACGGGGGCGAGGTCAGACCGTCGACCGGCGGCTCGGACCCCGCCCCGAGGGAAGCCACCGGGCCGGCGAACAAGCTCAAGCGCGCGCAGTCGGAGAAGCCGAAGCCTAGGAAGCGCCTGAGCCTGGTCCAGGTCTGCTCGCCGCGCGCGACCCACCAGTGTCCACCGGCAGCGCCTTGCGGCGTTGCGCTCGCTGTCTCAGATGGCGAGGGCTCGCTTGCCGCGCGCGGGACCCGGGAAGCGCTGCGCACTGTCGTGCAGGTCGGCAAACGCCAGATTACAGTTGGGAGGCTGCTGTGCGACGACAGCTTGGCGACTCCGGGCACGGACCTGAACTTCATGAGATCTTTCGAGGCCACTGAAGCGTCCTCGGTATCGTCTCTGTCCGACGAGTCCTCTGAGGTCGAGGACACATGGTGAGGGGCACCTCCTGCCTCCCGAGCAGCGACCCGCGCCGCACGGACCGCCTGCGACCAAGCGGACGCAGCCCAAGCGCTGTGTTGCGCGCCTCCGGGTATCCGCGGCCCCGTCACGGCACCGCGGGATCGCTCCGCCCGCGCGACCGCCCTGCAGTTGCTGGCTGCCCTGCTCCCTCGCCAGAGCGCCGACCACCGGCCCGGTGCGCTCCACCGCAGGGGGCTCTCCGTCTATGCTGAAGAGTGCGAGCGCCTCGCAGTGCCCGCGGTCGCCCAGGTCACCGAGGGCCTCCGCTCCCAGACCCTCGACCTGCACGCCTACGGCATGTCCGTGCGGGGCCTCTCCGCGGTCACGCAGGCCCTCAAGTTCAACACCACCGTGACCAAGGTCGGCGCCCCCGCACCGCCGCCCCGGACCTGCCCGCGCGAATAACCCCAACCTCACTGCGCCCCCGCGCCCGTCCCCCACGCAGCTCATTCTGAGCGAGAACGACCTGAACGAGTCGGCCCTGTACGCGCTCGGCGAGCTGTTCCGCACGTCGCGGAACATTCTCGAGCTGGACATCAGCGGCAACAGCCTCCAGGCGGGGACGCCGGGGTGCGCGGTGGCGTTCAAGGGCCTGCTGCCCAAGGCGCACGACAAGCCGTCGCTGGAGGTGCTCGTGTGCCGGTCGAACCGGCTGACGGACGGGGACGGCGCGCAGATCGTCCAGCACGTGGCGGCGTGCGGGAGCATCACGCACCTCGACCTGGGCGACAACCTGCTGGGGGCGCGGACGTTCACGACGCTGGCGAGCAGCATCCGCATCATGCCGAAGCTGCAGGCGCTGAAGCTCGACAGCAACGCGGCGCGCTCGCACGGCGTGCAGGTCCTGCAGCACGCGATCAAGCAGGCCGGGCCCGGGGGGTGCAACCTCACCGTGCTCGACCTCTCGAACAACGGCATCGACGCGCAGGGCGGCGCGGTCCTCGGGACGCTCCTGCGCATCTACCCGAAGCTGCGCGTGCTGGCCGTGGCGCGCAACCCGCTGGGCGCGGAGGGCGTCGCGGGGCTGGCCGTGGGGGTGGCGTCGGCCATCAACCTCGAGACGCTGGACCTGGACGGCGTGTCGCTGGCCGGGGACGCCGGCGCCGCGATGTACAACGCGCTGCACGAGAACGTCAACCTGCGCAAGGTCTCGGTGCGCGGCTGCGGCCTCCCCGACGCGGAACTGGCCAAGTGGAAGGTCGAGATGGCCGCGCGCTCGGGAACGCTCGTCGCGGGGGAGCTGCCGCCGGACAAGGGGCGGAAGAACTGACGCCGTGGCCGTCTGACGCCGCACCGGACGCGACGTGGGGGCGAACGCAGACTGCCTAAAGGGGGGGCGTCACACGGCGCCGTGTCCAGATACCGGCGGCGGCGTCACTTCTTCCCCTTCATCTCCTTCATGAGGTCCTCCCACCCGAGCTCGCCGCCTTCCTCGTCTGCGCGCAAACGACAGAGACATGCGTCAGGCAGGGGCGAGGCGAGCAGGGGGGGGCGTAGACTGGGTGTGACCAGCACTGCGCGCGGCGCCGTCGCGTGGTGTCGCGGGCACGCACCGCTGTCCTCGCCGTCGCCCTCCTCGCTCCCGCTGTCCCCGTCGTCCTCCTCGCCCGACTCCTCCTCCTCCTCGCTGCCACTCCCCCCGGGGGCCTCCAGGTCGTCGCCGTCGAAGAACCCGTGCGCCTGCGGGATGTCGCCCTTCCGCTGCTGCCTGTTCGCCCGCGCCAGCCCCTTGGCCACCGCCGCGCGCTCCGCCGCCTCCAGCTTCCCCTCGGCGCCCTCCTCCTCCGGGTCCGACCCGTCCTCACTCGCCCCCTCCTCCGCGGCCGCCTCGCCGGCCCCCGCCTCCGCCCGCTCCTGCCGCTCCGCCTCCTGCTCCTCCTCCGCGGCCTCCCGCGCCAGCCGCACCGCCTCCTCGGCGCCCGGCGGCAGGCTGAAGAAGGGCAGCCGCCCGCGCTGCCAGTCGTACAGCACGCCCTTGGCCACGGTGTTCAGGTCCGGCTCCCCGCCCTTGAGCAGCTTGCCCTGCCGCCGCGCGAGCTGGTCGAGGAAGTCCTCCGCGTCCGTCCAGTCCCGGATCTGGTACGCGCGGCGCACGTAGCGCGGCTTCACGCGCCCCAGGACCTCTTCGATGAACTCCGTCGCGTCCTCGAGGTTCTCGACGCGCACGACGCCCTTGAGGACGGAGTCGGCCTCCGAGTCGCGCGTCTTGTTGTACACCACCCCGGGGCAGTCGATGAGGAACACGCGCTTCATGAGCGTGATGAACTGCCAGACCTTGGTCTCGCCCGGCACCGGCGCGGTCTTGCACACCGCCTTCTGCCGCAGCGCGTTGATCACCGACGACTTGCCCACGTTGGGGTACCCCACGAACCCCACCGAGATGGCGGGCTTGTCCTGCCGCAGGCGCGCCATCTGGCGCAGCACCGACAGCAGCGCGCCCTTCCCGAACGGGTTCGTGACCGACGCGTGGAAGGCCAGCACGGGGAACTCCCGGCTGAGCGCCTGCAGCCAGAGCCGCGTCACCCACGCCGGCACCAGGTCGCACTTGTTCAGGAGCAGCACCAGGTGCTTCTGCCGGTGGTTGCGCTTCAGGTGCTGCTCCAGGAACCGGCACCGCGTCCCCTCGGGGTCCCGCGCGTCCAGCACCTCGACCACCACGTCCGACGAGTCCACCACCTTGTACAGCTCGCCCCAGATGCGCCGCGACTGCCCCTTGTTGAACATCAGCCCGCGCTGCTCCGTGTACTCCGCCGCGTCCCACGCCCGCGACCGGTCGTGCCCGTCCGGCCGCGTCCCCTGCCGCTCCTCGTAGTCCTGCTGCGTGTCCGCCGCGCGCGCCACGAGGCTCTCGTACGAGTCCAGCGCCAGCCGCGGACGCTTCCGCCGCGCGCCCGGCCCGAACGTCTCCGAGAAGGGCGTGTGCGTCAGCAGGTTCGCGCGCGCCTCCTTCCCCTTGGCCTTGGCCTCCCTGCAGAGAGCACCGCGCAGTGCGCCGTCAGGCGGGCGCGCGCGCGCCGGACCGCGCGGCGCTGGGCGGGCGCGTGGGGCCGCGGGGCGCACTTGTCGGGGTCCTCGATGAGGGAGAGCGGGAGCTTCTTCTCCCGCAGGAGCACGGTGTAGGCGTCGTTGACCTTCTCGCTCATCTCCTCGCGGAACTGGTCCAGCTGCTTCTGCCCGATGACGCGCGTGTTGCCGAACCACCTGGAGGAGGCGGGGGCGCGGGCGCGTCGGCACGGGGCGCGGCGCAGGGCGGGTCTGGTTCGCTGCGGGTGCTGCCGGGAATCACGGACCTGCGGTCGGGCTGGATGCGCGTGTTGTGCGACGTGTCCTTGCTCTGGAACGCCTCGTACACGACCCGGCCCTTCTTGTCCCGCACGGCCTTCGTCTTGTACATCTTCAAGCGCCGCACCTGCACAGGCACCAAGGGGCAGCTCCGTTACTGCCTCTTGCAGCGCCGCAGCCCCGCGGTGCGGCGTACAGAGCACCAGAAACTCGGCGTCCGAGGCCCCTGGTGGCCAGGCGGCTGCTCGGGGCAGTCCGCGCGGACGGAACGGGCGCCCACAGGCCGGACCGCCCCCCCGGACGCCGCGCTGCTTGCCGGCGTGGTCGGCGGCGCTGTCGAGCGCGCCCCGACGTCCCGCGAGCCGGTCACGAGAGAATCTCGGTTCCTCAGAGAGGCAGGAATCGATTTCGCGGCAGGGGCGCGGGCGTGGTGCGGCGTGCGCGGCCGTCCGGCACGCCGCAGAGGAGGCGCGGCCGCACCGTGGCCGCCGTCCGCATGTTGCCCTTCCCGCCGTCCGCGGGCCGCCGGGCGTCCATGGAGTGCGTTGGCTTGCGCTTGTCTTCAGCCTTGGTGCGTTTCTGGCCCATCTTTCACCACGCAGCACCCACACGGCGCGACAGCACCTGTGCCCTGGGCACTCGCTACGTCACGCGCTGCCGCCGTCCGGCAGGGTCGCGGGCTGATGGACCGGGCGGAACCGGCGGTCTCCAGTCAAGGACGATGCGTGGAGAGCGATCCGGGCGTCCGCCGGAGGCGGCGAAAGGGAGAATGCCGGGGTCCAGTGAGCTGGGATCAGACACCGCTTTATGACACGAAATCGGGACCAAGGAGGGTGACAGCTCGAGTGCGGCCAGAGGAGGTCGCGGCGAGGCAATGGGGTCGCGGAAGCGCGCCATCCGGCTCCGCGGGCGCTGCACGCCCCCCCGGACAGTGCCGTCGACGCCCCCCCTGCGTCCGCCCGGCACTTGCGACTGATGGCGGCCGCGCCCACGCCTGCATGCGGACACAGGCACCTCGCACAGCGGCACCGTCCCCATCCGCGGTGTCAGCCGGACGACGCAATCCGTCGAGATCTCTCGAAGCGCAGCACCTCGGTAAATACAAACCCGCCCCCGGTGCTCGCGGTCGGTCACTACCACCAGGCGCGACCACGCTGGGCCAGATCCTCCGTTCGCGACCACAGATCGCGCCGCAGCCATGACCGAGACAGTCGAGCGCCGCGAGGCGTCCGAGGCCAGCGACCTGTACGAAGTCCTAGGGGTCCGCCGCGACGCCACCGAGGTCCAGGTGACCGGGCACCGCCCCCCGCCGCACCAGATCGACTCTCTCGCACCGTCTGGCTAACCTCGACGCCGATCCCGGACCGTCCCGCGGAGGAACTCACGAGGCCGATGCGCAACGCCCGATGCACAATGGTGCCGCAGATCAAGAGGGCGTACAAGTCGCTGGCGACGAAGCACCACCCCGACAAGGGCGGAGATGCCGCGGCCTTCGCGGCCATCACGCAGGCGTTCAACGTGCTGTCGGACAAAGCCCGCCGCGCGCGGTACGACGACACTGGAGCCTTCACGAAGACCGCGGGCGAGGACTTCCTGGAGGGCTTCGCGGGGGGCGCGTACCTCGACCGCGGGCGCAGCGCCGAGGTCGACGCCGCGCTCCCGGCGCAGGAGGCGTTCGCCAGCGCGGTGATCCATCGTCCCGAGGAGCCCGCGTCGCACTCGGCCGGCTTCGAGGCGTGGATGCGCGCGCGCGGCGAGGCCGGGCAGCAGGTGTACACGGCCGACACGATCGCCGACATGTTCGGCGTCGCGAAGTGCTCGTACGAGCACGTGGCGATCCCACCCATCAAAGCCTACGTGGTGAACTGCACCCGGCCGGGAGGTGCGCTTGAACCGCTGCGTTGCGCTCTTCGAAGCGACTCGTCTCGCCTTGCAGAACTCAGCGATCGGAGGCGTTGCTCTCGGTGACATCTGTGCAGCTACCAGAGACGCGCGTGTCGATACCTCTGACGAGCACCCCGTCGTGCGCAGCTCGCGATCCATCGGGGTCCCTGAAGCTCACTTCGGAGGCGCGCCCGGCGTCCCTCGAGTGGGGCCAGGTCCTCGTGGCGGTCCGGCGGGCGGCCATCTCCCCCGGCGACTTGTACACCATTGGCACGGGCGGCGTGTACGGCGACGAGGCCCGCGCCTCGCCGCCCTTCGTCTGCGGGCACGACGGCGTGGCGGTCGTCGCGAAGGTCGGCCCGGGCGTCCGCACGCTCGCGGAGGGCGACTGGGTGCTGCCGGCAAAGGCCTTCCTGGGCACGTGGCGCTCCCTCGCCGTGTGGAACGAGAAGGACACGCTGAAGATACCCCGGTGCGTCGCTCGTGCACGCGCGGTGCTGGCTCGCGGCGCTGTCGCGATTCGCGGACGAGCACGGCAGTGAGAGCGACCGTGCGGGCCTGGCACGTGTGTGCGGTTCGTCGGAGACCATCATTTCATGGTCTTCGCCCGCAGGGACCTGCTGCCCCTCGAGTACGCATGCGTCCTGCGCGAGATGTGCACCGCGTACCGCCTCCTCGAGGACGCGCGGGGGCTGCAGCCGGGCGACGCGGTGATCCTGAACGCGGCGAACAGCACGGTCGGGCAGGTCCTGCTGCAGATGTGCGCGATGCTGCGCCTGCGCGCGATCGCGGTGGTGCGGCCGCGCCGGGAGGGCGACGAGGGGCGAGAGATGGCCCGCATGACCGAGTGGCTGCGAGCCCTGGGTGCCACGGATGTGCTCGAGGACAAGGGTGAGTCATAGTCTGTGCTCTCGATTCGTCGAGCCCCTGCATGGGCCTCGTCGCGCGGTGCACTGGCGATCGCAGTCCTCGCGCACTCCGGCGGGACGAAGACTTGCCTGTCTGAGTTGCTCGCAATCACACGCAGGGAGTCTCAAGGTAGCACTGGAGAAGAACAAGTACTCCGCGAAGCCCAGGCTCGCCCTGGACGCCGTTGGTGGCGCATCCAGCGCCCGCCTAGTCGACTGCCTCGCCCAGGACGGAGAGGTAGCTCCCGCAACCAGCCTCAACAGCATGCCATCTTTGTTTGCAGTCAACAAATGACAGCATCCCTGGACATGTCACTGGTCGCCGTCGGTCGCACCACGCGCTTGCGACGATATCTCTGCTGAGCCTGTCCGCCCGTCGAGGGTTCGTTGCCCGCAGGTCGTCGTGTACGGCAGCGCCAGCGGCACCGCACCGCACTTCTCGTGGCAGCACTTTGTGTTCCACGGCGTGCGCGCCCGCGGGTTCAACCTCCGCCGCTGGATGTCGGACAACAAGAAGCACATTCCGCTGATGTTCGAGACCATCGCGAAGCTGGTCAACGCCGGGCGCCTCCAGGTGACTGTCACCCAATAATCGAGCAACGTCACACGCAACCTGCCCGCAGCACCACCACTCACGCGCCGCGCAGCGACAGACACGGCAGCACGTACCCGCGCTACATGCAGGTGAGCTACACGGAGTACGAGCTGTCGACCGAGTTCGCGGAGGCGTTCGACCACGCGCGGGACGACTTCAAGAACACCAAGGTGCTGCTGACTGCGGAGGACGTGGGGCAGATGTAGCGGCGCGGACGCGGGGGGGTGGGCGGGCGGCGGGCAGGGCAGGGGTGAGGCTGCGGCTGCGGCGTGTTCGCATGCGGGGGGAGTGTTGTGGTCGCCTGAGTCAGACACTGTTGTCGTGTGTGGCCTGCGAGGCGCTCTTGAGGCCGCGTCCTGGGCTGTGACCAGCTGTCTCGGCGGACAGTCGGAGGCGGTGAGGCATTCCAGCTGCGAAGCCCCCATCGGACACGCCTCTGCACTGCATCGGCGCGGCTGGGTGGTTCTGTGCGCAATTGACGACGCACGGCGGCGAAACGCAGCCCGTCGCGAGGGAACCGATATGTTAGATCCATCCTCTGTATAGGACAGCTGTGTTCTACGCGGGAATCGCGGCGTCCAGCCCGCGGAGCTAGCTTGAGGCTGGGCACTTGGCTTGGCTTCGCCTGCTGCGCTTGAGTCGACGATTTTTTCCAAAGTGTAGACGTCATGTTCAAGAAGGACATCACCATCACCCAGGAGCACAAGATTTCTGGAGCCGACAGGAAGAAACTGAAGCGAAACCTAGCCAAGGCACGCCCACCGTGGCCGCACGGCACGCCTCGCGCGCCCGGACACTCGCAACGATCACGACCCACAGTGCATCCTATCACGGCGCCACCCCCGCACTCGGCGCCGCGCTCGCCGCCCAGCGCCGACGGGCGTCATCATCATCGCTGCAGAGCCTCAACGTCGAAGACGAGGTCATCGAGCAGCTCCTCCCGGGCAAGCAGGGCGACCTCTCCCTCGCGAAGCTCGCCGCGCCGTCGCGATGCCACGTATACCGCCTCGACGGGGAGCCCATCCTCATTGACACGTCAGGTCAGCCCCGCCGCCCACCAGCATCCTCCCGCGCCTCGCACGCGCCCCCGCGCACGCCAGCCCCCGCCCACGCACACACGAGCTCGCCGCACCAGCAGGGAAAGGAGACTTCGCGCCGGCCCTGTTCGGTCTGTGGAAGGCGCCCGCGCTGCTCCCCGCCGTGTGCCTCAAGCACCCCGCGGTGTCGCAGTACCTCCTCGGCGGCGCGGACCCGATGCTCCCGGGCGTGCACGTCCCGCCGGCAGCGCAGGGCGACGCGCACGGCCTGCCTGCGTTCCGCAAAGGACAGCTCATCGCCATCTGCGTGCGCGGCAACCCGATGCCCTTCGCCGTGGGCACCGCCAACATGTCGAGCGAGGAGGCCGCGGCGGCGGCGGGCGGCAAGGGCCGGCTGGCGACTGTGCTGCACTGCGCGTGGGACAAGCTGCACTGCCTCCCGCACGGCCTCCCGCGCGTGCCCAACGACGGGTTCCGGACCGAGATCATCCTGCCCGAGGGCTGGCAGGACGAGGAGCACGCGGACGACAGCGGCGGCGAGGACGCAGCGCCCGGCGAGGCCGCGGCGCCCGGCGAGGCCGCGGCCGCCGTCGCGCGGGAGTTGTCGCAGGTGCACGTTGAGGAGGAGGGCGGGGGCGACGCGGGCGAGGAGGGCGGCGGCGAGGCGGGCGGGGAGGCCGCGGGGGGCGCGGGCGAGGGCGCGGGCGAGGCCGGGGCGGGGTCTGCGTCGGGCGCGCGCGGGGCGCCGGCGATGACGGAGGGCGAGATGGACGAGCTGCTGCAGTGGGCGGCGCTGCAGGCGCTGCACGTGTCGGTGACGGACAAGCAGCTGCCGATGGCGGCGTCGGTGTTCTGGAAGGAGATGACCGCGCACCGGCCGCCGGGGACGTCGCTGGACATGCGGCGGTCGTCGTTCAAGAAGCTGACGGCCTTCGTGGCGCACCTCGCGCGGCAGCAGATCGTGTCGGCGCGGGAGGATAAGCGCACGGGCGAGTCCGTCATCGTGCAGGTGAACCGCAAGCGCGGGCCGTACGCGGCGTTCCGAGCGGTGCGTGCCGCGCCGACGCACGTGGAGGCCGAGCAGCTGCACGCGGCCGCGGACGACGGCGGGGGGGACGCGGGCGGCGCGGCGGCGTGGATGACCGCGCCGCTGGAGCTCACGTACAGCTACCGCGTGCGCAAGGAGGCGAGCGGGGTCTTCCAGGCGGTCGGCGCGGACCCCGCGGTGGCGTACGCGGAGGTCGACCTGCTGGCGGTGCTCGAGGAGTACGCGGCGAAGCACTGCGAGCTGCACGAGGGGGCGCGGGAGCTGCTGCTGGACGACGCGCTGCGGGACGCGCTGTTCCGGGGCGCGGCGCGGCAGGGCGCGGCCGTGGGGCGCTGCATGGCGGTGGCGGACGCGCGGCGGGCGTTCGTGGAGCGGATGCTCCCGCAGTTTGCTGCGCGGCGCGGCGGGATGGTGACGACGCGGAAGGGCGCGCCGGAGCCGGTGCGGCTGTCGGTGGAGCGGCGCGGCGGCAACAAGCACGTGACGATGGTCGGGAGCCTGGACGACGTGCTCCTGGACGCGGCGACGCTCGCGCACGGCCTGGCGAAGGCGCTCGCGGCGGCGGCGACGGTCGAGGAGAGCGCGGGGAAGCAGGGCAAGGTCAAGCGCGCGGTGATGATCCAGGGGGACCACGTGCGGAGGGTTGTGGAGCACCTGACGCAGGTGTACGGGGTGCCGCGGGAGCTCGTGCACGCGCCGGACGCCGGGAAGAAAAAGGGCCGGCGGTGAGGCCGCTGGAGCGCGCGTGTGTATCCATGACCGCAGCGGAGAGACGCCCACGAGCGCCACCGCGCTGTCCATCCATCCGCGAACGCACGCATGCACGCGCTCCTCGGTCGGTCGCGTCACACGGGCGCTTCATTCAACGGGTGGCCGGTCGACCCACGCGGCCGACGCGCGGTGCACCGCCGCCAGCTGGTCCCCCACTGGGCCAAGGCGCGCAGCCATGCCCAGCACCGCGTCTCGCCGCCGCTGCAGATGCCGCTCGGCCTCGCGCTCCTCCGCCTGCGCGCACGCGTGGGATCGGCGCGGTCGTCGCGTGCGCGGGCCGGTGCGGGCGCCCCGCGCATGCGACGCGTCAGCAGCAGCAACGCCAGGCGACGCACGGGCCGGGCGGGGCGTCACCTCCTCGCGGTCGGCGAGGGCGCGCAGCTCGTCGCGCTCGCGCAGCTGCGCGCGGAACCGCGCCGTGAGCGTGCTCGCCGCGGGTCCGGGCCCCTGCGCCACCTGCGTGGCCAGCGCGGGGAGCCCGTCCTGCGTGAGGCCGTTCTCCGCACAGAGCGCGTCGATGTTGTTCAGCTTCTGCCCGAGCTGGTACTCCGCCACGACGTCCTCGAACTCCGACTGCGCGTTCCCCTCCCCCGCCCGCAGCACCTGCTTCAACACGCCGTACACCAGCATCTTGTCCTCCGTGTCCTCGAGCCACGCGAAGTCCTTCTCGAAGTCCTGCGCGCCAGGCACCCCAACAGCGCACTGGTGTCGCGCGCCGGCCCGGAGCGACGCGCGCGGCCGCGCGTGCGAGCCGCACGGGCGCGTGCTGGGCGCTGGTGGAATGCGCTGCGCACCTCGTCCGAGTAGCTCTCCCGTATGCGGGCGAGCGCGCGGTGGAACGCCTCTCTGAACATGCGCATCCTCCGCCCCTCGGCCTCCGTCTGCGCGCGCCCCTGCGCCCCCGCCGAGCGGTGAGCCTCCATCCCGCCCAGGCACCGCACCACGCGCCAGCCGCTCCCGCCTCTCCCAACCCTCCGCGCAAGGCCCGGGCGCCACAGGCCGCCCGCCGTCGCTCCGTGCAGCCACCTGCCCGCGCAAGCAGCTCGGAGCGGCCGTCCGAGACGCACCGACGCCAGCGCGCCCTGCTGTGCGAGGTGGTTTGAACACGAACGCGCGAACCCGCCTCTCCGAACGCGTGCTGCAACGGCCGCGGCAAGGAGCTGCTTCGCAAGCACCTGAACTGCGAGAAAACGGCGCGGCCGCTGCCAAACGGCGCCCCCGTTCGCGTTCGCGCCTTGTACCCCTGACAGGCGGGCCCTCCCTCCAACAGGCTCCCCGCCGCTCACCGGGCGCCGCGTGGCGGGCGTCCCGACAGTGTCTGACTGGCGTTCGGGCTGCAACGTCTGGCGGTGACGGTGTTCGCGGGTGGCGCGGACTGCCTCCACGCACAGTTGCACTGCCCCCGTTGGGGCTCGCTGCGCGTCCGAGGCGCACACACCGCGCAGAAGGCGATCGCGTCGCTCATTCCCTTCAGGCCGACGGAGCCGCCGGGCCCGCACGACGCGCCCTGACCGCCCGCCCGCCTCTGGGCAGTCACAGAGCAAGCGGCTCGCTGGCCCTGGCGCCGAGGAACGCGGCCCGGCGACGCGCATAGGTTGCACAGGATGGGAAAGCGCGGGGGACGCGGGCGCGGCCGCGCAGCCGGCGGCCGGAGCGAGCAGGGCCGTGGGCGCGGTCCCAGACCACCCCGCCGCCGCCCACTGCACAAGCGCGTCCCGCCCGGGGAGCGCACGAAGGTCGTCGTGCGCGGCATCCCCCCCGGGACGACCGAGCGCGACTTCCTGTCCGCTCTGGCGTCCCTGCAGGTCCGAACCGCCCCGGCGCGCCGCATGACCTATGCTGCGCAGCACTCCCCGCGCTGCCCGCTCCGGCCACGGCCCGCTGCGCGGCTCTCCGCCCCAGAAACGTGTCGACTGTACCGCGACCCCCGCCCTCCGCGCCACGGCGGCCCGCTCCGACCCGCACCGCCCGCCCGACGCGCGCGCCACTCACCGCGCGACACCACGCCGCCCCCGCCTGCCGCAGCTCGCCGAGCACGTCGCGGCGATCGACTTCTGGGACCAGGAGGCGCCCGCGCGGTTCCTCCCCGCGGAGGGCCCCTTCGCGTTCCTGTGCCTGTCCTCCGCGCAGCAGGTGGCGCCGTTCAAAGCCAAGCTCGAGTCGCACGCCTGGGCGGCGCAGGACGCGGCGCAGCGGTGCTCCGTCGAGTTCGCTCTGTCCCAGGTGCGCCGCACCGCCGCGCCGCCCCCGCAAGGTCTCGGTGGCTCTGCATGCATTGCGAACCGCCTCTCGGTGCGCGGGTGCCCGCAGATGCCGCTCGCGCGCCCCGACGAGGCCGTCTCGAACACCGCGGCGGCGGCCGCCGCCGCCGCGGACCCGAGCGAGACGGCCGGCGCGGACGACGCTGCGAACAACGTCGCGGGCGCTGACGACGACGGCGAGGACGACGACGGCGACGAAGAAGAAGGGTTCTCGGACGACGACGACGACGACGACGACACGGAGATGAGCGAGGGGAGCGGCGACGAGGACGCGGCCCCGGACCCGCTGCAGGGCGACAAGCAGTGGGAGGAGTTCCGGGCAAAGTATGAGGCGGAGGACGGGCGGGGGGCGGCGACGCTGGCGGCGCCGCTGGAGGAGGCGGGGGACGGCGGGGTGGTGGTGACGCCGCTGATCCGGTTCGTGCAGGAGAAGCAGCGCAAGAAGGCGCAGAAGAAGGGCAAGGCAAGGGGCGGGCGCGGGGAGGCGGGGCAAGGGGCAAGGGCGGCGGCGCGGGGAGGGGCCGGGGTCGCAGAACAGGGGCGGTCGGGGAAGGGCGCAGGAGCGTCGACGAGCGCGGTGGCGCGGCAGGATGAGCGGTCAAGGTGGTGAGCAGGCGCGGGGGCGCCTGAGGAGGACGGCGGGGGGCGCGGAGGGCGTGCGGGCGGGCGCGGGCGGGCGGGGCGCGGGGGCGAGGACCCGTCGAAGACGACGCGGCCGGCGTCGGCGACGGCGCCCAAGCACGTGGTCGTGGGGCAGAGCGACGGCAAGGCGGGCAAGGGCGGAGGAGGGGCGTCGTCCGGGGCGGTGCAGGCGGAGAAGGCGGGGTCCGTGGAGGCGCCGTCGGCGGTGCTGGCGCGGCCCGAGGGCGTGGCGAAGGCGGGTGGCGGCGGTGTGGGGGACGAGAGGCAGCGGCAGCAGGAGGCCCGGGAGGAGGCGCGGCGGCGGGCGCAGCAGGCGCAAGATGCGCTGATGTCGGAGGCTCCGGTGCCTGTGCCGGCGGGCGTGCAGCAGGGCCGCGGGCGGGGCGGGCGTGGGGGTCGCGGGCGCGGCAGGGGGCGGGACGGCGCGAAGCAGGACGATCAGGACGGCGCGGGGAAGACGGTCAGCGTGGCGGCGATCCCCGTGCCGGTGCCGGTCGCGGTGCCGATTCCGGTGAGCGGCGGCGACGGCGAGGCAAAAGGCTCCGCGGGGGGCAAAGGCGGTAAGAACCGCAAGAAGGGCGGCGGGGGCGGCGGGGAGGCGTCGCAGGGGCTGGGCGAGTCCAAGGGCGACAGGGACGCCGCGGACGGGGGAGCGAAGGGCGCAGGGGACGGCGCAGCGGGGGCGGCAGAGGACGACGGAGGTCGTGGGCGCGGCGGGCGCGGGGGCCGCGGGGGGCGCGGGGGCCGGGGTCGCGGAGGCCGCGGAGGGCGCGGCCGGGGCGGGCGCGAGCAGGCCGGCAGAGGCGAGTGACGCGCGCGCACCAACACTGGTGTTGTAACAGCACCTAGCCTTCAGGACCTCGCGGCAGCTGCAGCCGCGTGACTCCCAGCGGCACTAGCACGGATCTATCGTCCGTCAGCCAGCCTGCGTCGCCGCACGCGGCCACGAAGCCGTCCATGGCGTCGCGGGCCTCCTTTAGCGACGACCGCAGCGCGCTGGTCGAGCCCCCGGACTCGCCGCGGGCCTCGAGGATCGCGGCCTGGTACATGGCTTGCAGGCACGCGCGCCCCGACGCGCCCTCGTACAGCGCGACGGCCGCGCAGCCCCCGTGCCACGTCAGGACGTACCCGTCCTGCGTCGGGCTGTACAGCTCCACCGCGTCAGACAGACTGACGCACGCGCCGCCCTCGCCCCGCGCAGCTACGAGATCCTCGACGCTGGCCCCCACTCTGCGAGGGAACGCCGCGAAAACGCCGCGTGTGAGCCCCGCACGCGCACCAACTCCCAACGCCGCGCTGGCAACCGGCATCGACACCGCGCACCTGCAGAACTCCACGGCACGCCTGCTGGACGCGAGCATCCGTTCCGCCTCGTTGACCTCGCGCACGCTCGGCACGGCGCCCTCGGCCACGTGCGCCCGCACGAGCACCGCCGCGCGCTTGGCGCTGATGGTCGGGAAGCGCAGCACGCGCATGCACTGGTACCGCAGCGCGACGTGCAGCGCCTGCGCCGCCGCCCACCACGGCAGCAGCACCGCCGGCGCGAACTCCTTCCACGCCTCGGGCCCGCGCCCGAACGCCATGGCCAGCACCTCGCCCTGCGCGCGCACCACGTCCTTGTCGTCGAGGTTCCGCAGCACGGCGACGCACAGGAGCGACCCCAGGACCTGCCCGACGACCTCCCACACCTCCTCCTTCGCGGCGATGTCCCCCACGTTGCCCGTCGCGGCAAAGTGCTGCTGGATCACGCGGAAGGCCGGGCGCCCGAAGCCCTTCGCCGCCGCGCGCAGGAGCGTCCCGGCGCCCGCGAGGAGCAGGAAGTACGACGGCGCGACGCCGGACAGCACCTGCAGGAAGAACCCCCCCGTCGACACCGCCTCGGCCACCATCCGCCAGTACCGCGGGTCGTCGTCCACCTCCAGGCCCAGCCGCCCGCCGGCCAGCAGCCGCCCCAGCGCCCCGAGCCCGTCCTGCGCCCACCTCGGCCCCGCGCCCACTCGTCAGCGCGCCCCCCCGGCGCGTCGCAGCACGCGTCATGGGGCGGCGGCGCGCACCTTCTGGACCCACTTGATGGCCGCGCTGGACGCCACGACCTGCCCCGGCGAGGCGCCGATGCCCGCGCCGCTGAACAGCGACGACGTCGCGAGCCCGTTGGAGACCCACCCCGTGATGTGGCACAGCACCGCCCACGCCTGGTACTCGAGGTACTCGGGCGCGGCGGAGCCCGGCCAGCCGCGCGGGAGGAACACGCTGCGGAGCTGCTGCGCGAGCGCGTCAACGGGCCCGTCGAGGCCGCGGGCGCCGTCGAGCGCGGGCGCGCCGGTGCCGTTGCGGGCAGCCGGGTCCGCGGCGCTGCCGTCCGCGAGGTCGTACGAGAGGTGCGGCGTTCCGTCGCGCAGTTCGATGAGGTGGCGCACGGAGGTCGACGTCGCCGTATCTTGCGGGGCGGCGTCGCAACGCGGGTGGCGGGGGCGGTGGGGCCGCGAGGCTTGTCCGGCGCAGCAGCGCCGCGGCAGCGCCCGGCAATGCAACAACGCCGTCATGGGAGAGTTTCTGGGTAGTACGCGGAAGTATGGCGACTGATCAGCGCCGGTGATCGCGCGATATGACGCCCCACGGGAGCCTACCACATCCGTGGCCTGCTGCCCGTGGGTGGAGCGCTCCTGGAGTGGAAATCACGTGGAAATCGGGGTCGCAACAGCGCCCTCGGTGGCCTGATGTTCTGGTCAATGGGACCAACGAGTCGACTACGTCCGTTCTACGCCGCTCGTCGCGTCTGTTCCACAGCGGGCGGCACTGTCCGACGCACCCCGCTGTCAAGGCGAGTTCGATACCAGGGTCGGCCGTATGACCGTCGCCTCGTACCTGCACACCATTGAGCGGAGGCCAGGAGGGCCCCCCTGCGCGGCGAGTGCGACAGGTTGTGCCCGTGTGTCGGACCGAGCGTCCTGACGCACTCATCGCGCACCTCGCGCCGCGACCGCCGCCACGTCGGGCCTCGCGCCGTGCAGGCCCCCGCACTCCACCGGGCGCGATCGAAGGTTCGCTCTGCCGCGCACATCGGACCTCCCTGCCCTCGCTGCTCTTGCCCGCGCCGCCTCCAGTCCTCGATCGACCCCGCGTCCACGCTACCTGTTCGACCGGCACCATGGCGCTCCAGGGCGTGATCCTCGGCATGGGCAACCCGCTGCTCGACATCTCCGCGACGGTGGACCAGGCCTTCCTGGACAAGTACGGCCTGCAGATGGACAACCAGATCCTCGCCGAGGACAAGCACACGCCCATGTACGCCGAGATGGAGGAGAAGTTCAACGTGCGGCGCCCGCCCCCGCCCGGGCCCCTGCGCGCCCACGCCGGCGCCCGACAGCGCCTGAGGCCAGCAATGCCTCCAGCCCCCGCGCGAGGCCAATGGACGCGGGCCCCCGCGGCAACGTGCGCGCCGATGGACGCCGGGCTCGTTTCCTGGTACCCGAGCGGCACGTCGCGCGGTGGCCGCGCGTGCCCCGCACAAGCCGGGCTGTGTCCACATTCATGCTCTCTGCTTGCCGCCCCCGCGCAATCCCGGCCCCGCGCAGCCGCTGGCGGCCTCCCGTCAATCTCCCTGGACCTGCCGCTCTCTGTCCATGCTCGTGCGCGGCGGAACGCGTTCACACCTCGCTGCCGTGCGCGCGCGGCGCGTCACCCCCGCGCCTGCTCCCTGGTCCGCAGGTCGAGTACATCCCGGGCGGCGCCACCCAGAACACCGTGCGCGTCGCGCAGTGGATGCTCGGCGTGCCCAAGGCCTGCGCGTACATGGGCTCCGTCGGCGACGACGAGCGCTCCAAGTGCGCACCCACCGCTGCCCCGCGCCACGCACCCGCGCCCGCGGCCGCGCGGCCCCCCACGGCGAGCGCCCCGCGCGCCGCCTCGCAGGAAGATGAAGGAGATCATGGACGCGCAGGGGTGCGTCGCGAGCTACTTCATCGACCCCGAGGCCCCCACGGGCACGTGCGCGGTGTGCGTCAAGGACGGCGAGCGCTCGCTGGTGGCCAACCTGGCCGCGGCGAACAACTACAAGGCCGACCACCTGAAGCAGCCCGAGAACTGGGCGCTCCTGGAGTCGGCCCGCATCGTGTACAGCGCGGGCTTCTTCATCACGGTGTCGCCCGAGTCGATCACGGCCGCCGCCAAGCACTGCTGCGAGGCGGGCAAGATGTACTGCATGAACATCTCCGCGCCGTTCATCTGCGAGGTCCCGCCGTTCAAGAAGGTCCTGTCGGACACCATGCCGTACGTGGACTTCCTCTTTGGCAACGAGAACGAGTTCGCCGCGTTCGCCAAGTCCGAGGGCTGGGACGAGAAGGACCTGGCCGGGTGCGCGCTGAAGATCGCGGGGATGCCCAAGGCGTCGGGCCACCGCCCGCGCGTGGTCGTCGTGACGCAGGGCGCGCAGCCCACGCTCGTGGCGCGCGGCGGCCGCGTGGCGTCCTACCTCGTCGACCCGATCGACAAGGCCAAGATCGTCGACACGAACGGCGCGGGCGACGCCTTCGTCGGCGGGTTCCTCTCGCAGCTCGCCCTCGGGAAGGACGACGCGGAGTGCTGCCGCGCCGGCAACTACGCCGCGGGGCAGGTCATCCAGGTGTCGGGCTGCAAGATGCCGGGCAAGTGCGAGTTCGTCTTCGCGTAGGCGCGCAGCCGCCGCGCCCGCCCGCGATCGCGTGTGACACTCCCCACCGCGCCCGCGCCTCGGTCGTCGTGGGGCACAGTATATGCGGCTATGAGGGCTCGCCGGCCGCGCCCGACGGCCCCGCCCCGCCCTCCTCCGCGCCGCTCAGCAGCGCCGACAGCTGCGCCGCGAGCTCGGGGCTGCGTTCCTGCAGCAGCGCCAGCGCCACGCCTTCGTCGCCCCCCGGCGGGTCCTCCACCGCAGCAGCGGCGCCGTCCGCCCGCACCCAGTGCGTGCCGCGGTCGCCGTCCGACGCGCCGCGCTCCCGCCCCTCGCCCGGGTCCTTCGCGCCCGCGGGCGCCCACCGCGGCGGCCGTTTCGCGGCGTGTTCCCCCCCGCCAACGGCAACTCGCGCACGCCCCCGCGATATCGAGCTGACCGACGCGAACAGCGGGAACGTCAGCGCCGGCATCGACGCCAGCGCCGACGGCGTGGGCGAGATCGAGGCGCCCGACGACGCGCGGCTCACGCCGCTGCTCTGCGCCGACGGCCGCGTGCGCCCCCCCGCGTGCACCATCGAGGTTCCGGGGCGGCCCCCGACTGCCTCGGCGCGCCGCTGCCGCTCTCGGGCCGTGTGCGGGCGCGCGGCTGACGCGGTCCCGTACCGCGCGGTCAGCGGGCGCGGGTTCGCCGTCGAGGGCGGGCGGTGCGGCGTGGGGCTGCACTGCGGCACCTCGCGGGTGCGGAGCATCACGAGCGAGCGCCGCATGACCTCCGTCGCCGCGCCGCCGAGCTCCCCGCCCTGCAGCATGCGTGCGCCGAAGCACACGGGTCGCACGCAGCTGGCAGCAGCCACGAGGGGGGGCAGCAGGAGACAGGAAAGCCGTCGAGGACGCGAGCCGCGGATGGATCTCACCTCGAGCATGCGCATCTCCTCCAGCGTCACGCCCCCGCCGCTCACGTCGTATTCCTCGTCTCCGACAAACTGCCGGTCCGCGGCAAGCGCCCCCGGGTCAGCGTCCAGCGCCGCCGCGTCGCCCGCGCCCAGCACCAGGACGTCCGCCCTCGCCCCGCCGCCGCCGCCGCGCCCCTGCTCTTCCCGGAGCTTCCACGCCTCGCGCAGCTTCGCCGTCGCCTTGGCGCCGTCCAGCGACCGCCACCCGCGCGGGAGCCCCGCGTTGCCAGCCAGGGACAGCGTCTCCAGGTGCGCGAGGGCGCCGAGCTCGCACGGCGGCGCGCGCGCCAGCATGTTGTACGACACGTCCAGGCACCGCAGCGCCGTCAGGCGCGACAGCGCTGCCGGCAGCTCCGCCAGCTGGTTGTCCCCTGCGCACGGCGACCAAGGCACCGCGGTCGGACGGGGCGACACCGGCGACGCACGCGGGCGCGGCCGTGCGGCGGTCGTGGCGGGGATCGCACCGAGGCTGAGTTCGCGGAGGTGGGTGAGCGACAGCACCGCTGCCGGGACCGCGGCGAGGCGGTTGTACGCGAGCGCGAGGCGCGTGAGGCGCGTGAGGTTCGAGAACGCCGCGGGCAGGTCGGACAGCGCGTTGCGGGACACGTCGAGGCCCTCCAGCGAGCGCATGTGCCCCAGCGACGCAGGCAGCGCCGCGAGCCGGTTGTCTGCGGACAGCGCGCGCGGACGCGGGCGCGTGAGGCGCGTGGGACGGCCGTGCGCGTGGCCGTGCGGGACGCTCGCGGTCAGCGTCCGGGGCGCGCGGGCGGACCTGACAGCGAGAGCTCCGTGAGGTTACTGGCCTGCATCACGCAGCGCGGCATGCGCGTGAGGCCCTGGCCGGAGAGGTCCGCGGCGCCGGTCTGCAGGGCGGCCTCGACGGCCGACACGCTGGCCGGGAGGTCGCCGCCGAGCTGCGGGCGTGGGGCGGTGCTGGGCGTGAGCGGCAACGAGTTACTGTGCGAGGCGGCGGGGCACCCGAACGACACGGCGCGCGTGGGGCGGTGCGGCGCCCGGTCGCGCGCTGCGAGGTGCGCGGGCTCGGTGCGGCGGCAGCCGAGGGGCGGCAGCTGCTGCGCACCTGCGTGCTGGCGTCGCTGTCCAGGTCCTCGCCCCAGGGAGCCCCATCGTCCGAGGAAGCGGTCAAGCTGGGCTGGTCGCCTCGATCCATGCCCGCAGCGTCGCGCGGAGCGCTGCTGTGCGCCCTTGCCCGCGCCCACCAGCACCGCCAGGCTCCGCGCAGCTACAAGCAACGAGGCGGGAGCATCGCGCCGTCGCGAACAGCGACGCCCGCTATCAGTGCCGCCTGTATACAGACGTAGAGAGGCCGCTGCCGCGGTGCTCGGGGCTCCCGAGGCGGTTCGAAGCGGCTGCTGGCCCGCGGAAGAGACGGGCAAGGAATTCAGCCTGGCGGGGCCGAACTGCGCACAGCAACGGGGCACGCGATTCGGTCTGATCGTGAGCCGAGGAGTCCCCGCAGCGCGCGCACGGAGCGGCCCAATGAGCGCGCCAGAGCGCCCCTGAACGCCCCGAGTTGCACCGCGCCCCCGGAGCCTCCCGCGGGGTCGGGCGGGCGGCCCGGCCGCTCGGGGCGCCTGCTCGGGAGACGCCCGGCGGCGCTCGGGGCAGTTGCTGTGCGACGGGGAATGGCTGCCGGGCCAGCACGTCCAGCCGCGCCGGACCGCGGGCGTCACGCCCTGGACTCTCCGCGGTGATTCGAACCTCCTGTGCGCACTCGACAGGCGACGCCGCCGCGCCAGGCCGGCCCAGGTGCCGCAGCCATGTTGTTCTACAGCTTCCACTTCGGACCCGGCGTGGTCATGCACTACGAGGGCTCGGGCCTGGCCCCTCTGGCCCTGGTGCTGCTCCCGTGGCTGCTCTCGACCGGGGTGCTCGAGGCGGTCACGCGCGTATTCCTCACGGCGATATTCGGCCAGGTGACCCCCTGACTCTCAGCCCGGGACGCCCCAGCAGGCGGCGCCGACGCGGTCCCGAGCCAAGCCCGGGTGGTTCCTCGCCCGGCGCGTGCTCACACGCCCCGCCTCCCCCCGCTCCGCGACGCAGGCGTATACCTCGCACATAGCGCCCCCTGACCCGACCCCCGCGGCGCCCCCGCGGACACCGCCGCACATGGCGCGGCACCACCGGGCGCGCGCTGCGGAAGCCGACGTGTGGGGGCCGTCGCCCGTCTTCCTCATCCTCAATATGCTGCTCCCGGGCCTCCTGTCCTTCCTCATGTTCCGGTACTTCCTCCTCCGCCGCGAACACGGCTCCTGGGGCGCGCTGCAGCTCCTCTTCGACTTCCGCGTCGGCGTCCCGCAGTCCGGCACCGCGCGGCACGGACCCTCGCACGCCGAGCGGCTGCGACAAGGTGCGCCTGCGCGGCTCCGGAGGCCGCGCGCGCGGACGGGCGGACGGGTGCGTCGGGTGGCGGCAGTGCCGACGCTGACCGACTGTGTTCCCCGCCGTTGCAGTGTCGTTCGCGCTGAGCGCGATGCCCGAGGAGGAGCACAGGACGCCCGCGCGCCTGCGCGAGATGTCCGTCGAGGAGCTCCGCGCGCGGCTACGCGAGGCCGGCCTGAACCCTGCGGGCGCGGCAAGCAGCGCCGACGGCGGCGCGGCGGGGGGCGAGCTGCCGTCGGACAAGGAGGAGCTCGTGCAGCGCCTGATCGACCAGGGCGGGACCACCGGCGCCTCGTGCGGTGCGCGCAGCCCCCACCGCAACCCCCTCCACGTGCGCTCCCGACCCCGAGCCGCCTGACGGTCGCCCCGCGCCCTGCCTGTTCCGCAGGGATCTGTTTCGACGACTACGAGGACGGCGACAAGCTGCGGCGCCTCCCGTGCTCGCACAAGTTCCACGCGCACTGCATCCACCGCTGGGCCATCACCTCGACGCAGTACTCGCGGCCGAGCTCCTGTCCGATATGCAACCACCCGCTGTGCGACGCGGCGGCGGCGGCGGCCGCGGCGGCCGCGGCGGGGCAGGACGGGCGCGCGCCTGGGCAGGAGCAGCGCGCGGGTGCCGAGGGGGGCGTCACCGGCCCTGGGGGCGACGTGTGGGGGAGCGCGTCGGGGCTCCGGAGGCGGCAGGTCCACGGGGAGGACGCGCCCCCCGAGGAGGCCCGGGTGGGGTCTGCGGGGATGCCTGAGCCGGGCGGGGAGCAGGGCGCGGGGGGGGGTCCCCGGCAGCGGCCCGCGCCGCAGCAGCGGCCCGCGCACGCGCACGGAGACGCAGCTCCGGAGCACTTGACTCCGCTGGGCGCGGCGCTGAGCAGCAGCACGCTGGGTGTGGTGGCCGCGCTGGTAGCCCTGCAGGTCTGGAACGCGCTGTTGTGACGCCCGCTCCGAGGCGTCGACGACCGTACGCCGATGAGACTCTCAGCCCTCAAACGCCTGAACAACCGAACGTCGTCAGGCCCGGGGGGGATCATCCCCGAGCTCTTGAAGTACAGTACCCCCCCTACCCCCCCCCGACCACCACCCCCATCTCGACAAACCCCCCAACCTCCTCCTGTCAACCCTCACGGCCATCTTGCGCGCCGTCGCGCGCTGCCCGCACCTGCCACGCAGCATGGCAGTCTCGTACCTCCGCGTGCTGCCGACAACGAACAACGTCAGCGACCGCGCAAAAACGCGAGGGATGAGTGTTGCCCCCACACTGACACGCTTGTACGAGGGGGCTGCGCTTCTCAGACTCACAGAAGCGCAGCCCCCTCGTCTACCACGCCCGTGCGATCAGCGCCGACCACCGCCAGCGCGTTCCGCGACCACCGCCCCGCGTCTCACCTGCTACAAGCAGTTGCACGGCCTGCTGTCGTCCCGGCGCGGTGCCGATGTGCGGCCGATCGCGCGCCAGTCACACTGACCATGTGCGAGGCGGGCGCGGTCGCATGCTGCCGCCCGGGACCGTTGGGGGAGTGCGCACAACTCCACGAGGGGACAACGGGTACAACTCGGCCGTTGACAGACCACGGCCATTGAAGACGCACCGCAGCGCACATGGCAGCCGGCGCTTCCCGCCGGACTGAGCTCCAGGGCCGTCATCCCACGCGGGACGAGTCGCACTTCGACACGCTCGCAGAGTTACACGGACACGGCTGCACTGTTTGCAGGGTGCGACTCCATGAATGCGACATCCAGCAGGGCGCGGTGACACCGCCGACTCCAGGGCCATCGCGGCGTCAACGCGCACCGTCGGCGGTGTGCAAGCTACGCCCAAGACGATTGTCTTGCAGCCTGTTGTGGCCTCATGACGTGACTGCTGAGGGCTGAGCGAGGCGGGCGCCGGCAGTGATCTATCGCGTCGTCCTCCCGGGGGTCGACATTCGTACGTGCGCTCACATTGATCGCTCAACAACGTGATAGAGATGTCAGGGACCGCATCTGCTCCTCCGGCAGCATCTGCAGCTGCGAGTCCGTGGCGTGCAGCTCCTGCAGCCTCCCGCAGCTCGATACCGGTAGCCAGCCCGCAGCCAAACGCCCGCAGCCAAGTACACTCAGCACCTCCAGCGACCCCATCCCCTCCGGCACCCTCGCCAGCGACGAGTCATCAGCAAGCAGCTTCTTCACGCTCCCGCCGCTCGACGCCGGCAGCCACCCCTCCTCCGCGAGATGTCTGCACCCGCTCACGTCCAGCTCCTCCAGCGACGCCATCCCCTCCGGTAGCCTCGCCAGCGAGGACTTCGCAGCATCCAGCTTCTTCACGCTCCCGCCGCTCGACGCCGGCAGCCACCCCTCCGCCATCAGCTGCCTGCATTTGCTCACGTTCAGCACCTCCAGCGACCCCATCCCCTCCGGCACCCTCGCCAACGAGGAGATATCAGCCAGCAGCTCCTTCACGCTCCCGCAGCTCGACCCCGGCAGCCATCCCTCCTTCAGCTGCGTGCATTCACCCACGTCGATCACCTCCAGCGACCTCATGCCTTCCGGCACCCTCGACATAAACGAGCCCCGTGCATCCAGCTTCTTCACGCTCCCGCTGCTTGACGCCGGCAGCCACCCCTCCCACGCCAGCTGCCTGCACCACCTCACGACAAGCTCCTCCAGCGACCCCATCCCCTCCGGTAGCCTCGCCAACACCGTGTATGAAGCATCCAGCTTCTTCACGCTCCCGCCGCTCGACGCCGCAGCCACCCCTCCCGCCAGCTTGCGCACCGACTCACGTCGATCACCTCCAGCGACCCCATCCCTCCGGCACCCTCGCCAGCGACGAGCATGAAGCAACCAGCTCCCTCACGCTCCCCGCAGCTCGACGCCGGCAGCCACCCCTCCTCCGCCAGCTGATTGCTGAGTCTCCACGTCAGCACCTCCAGCGACCCCATCCCCTCCGGCAGCCTCGCCAGACCTTGCCCGATCACCGCCAGCTCCTTCAACCGCGCCGCGACGCTTGCAGGCAGCCAGTCCCCCCCCCACTCCCGAACAATTTCAAAATGCCCCCCCCCCCACACCCGGACGACCTCCAGCCCCGTCATCTCCTCCGTGATCACCAGCCGACCCGCGTTCGCCACAGGCCCCTCTCCCTGGCCCGACCGCCTGACCTCCAGCCCCACGATCGCCGCCACACTGGCGGGGTCCGCACCCGCCCGCCGGTACACCCACCACCGCCCGTCGTCGCTCGCCCGCCCCACCAGCGATCTCGCCCCCGCGTACACGCGCCCCTCCACCTTCCCCGCCACCGCCCTGCCCACCTCCCTTGTGCGTGCGGTCCACCGAGCCCCCCCGCAGCTCTCCAGCACGCTCGCCATCGCGCTCGACGACGCAGCCGCGAGGGCGGCGCGCGACTCCCCGGGCAGCCGGCGGATCACCTCCGCCAGCGCGCCGCCGTGCTGCCCGAACGACAGGTCCATCAGCGCGAATGTGGGCGCGTCATCGCCACCGGCGCGTGGGCGCTGCGAGGGCCCCGACCCGCACACGCAGCGGCCGCCTCGCATCTCCATCGAGTGCTGAGATCGTGCCCGTGATGCCTCGCCGTCGCCGGGGGTCGTAGATGGATTCTGCGGGTGCCAATGAGAGAGATTCCAGGAGGTGAGGTAGCGGGAGCTGTGAGAGCCGTGCGGCGCGCGCATGCAGCCGGGCTCGGCATGACACCTAGTGCCTGTCATGTGACATCGTGACAACCCAGCAAGGGTCTCCCGCAACGCAGCCTCACGGCCGAGCTCCCTCCAGCGCCAGAGACGCACGCCGCATGCAGCGTGTTGGGCGCTCCATGCGACTCGCACGGCAGCCCGCGAGATAGCGCACACCCCCAGCACGCCCTTACGATCAGCGCCAGCCACCGCCAGCGCGTTCCGCGACCACCGCCCCGCGTCTCACCTGCTACAAGCAGTTGCACGGCCTGCTGTCGTCCCGGCGCGATGCCGATGTGCGGCCGATCGCGAGCCAGCCACACTGACCTTGTGCGAGGCGGGCGCGGTCACATGGTGCCGCCCGGGACGGTTGGGGGAGTGCGCACTAACACCTCCTCTATGAGGGTACAACTCGGCCGCTGACGGACCACGGCCATTGAAGACGCACCGCAGCGCACATGGCAGGCGCTTCCCGCCGGCCTGAGCGCCAGGGCCGTCATCCCACGCGTGACGAGTCGCACTTCTACACGCTCGCAGAGTCACATGGACACGGCTGCACTGTTTGCAGGGTGCGACTCCATGAATGCGGCATCCAGCAGGGCACGGTGACACCGCCGACTCCGGGGCCATCGCGGCGTCAACGCGCACCGTCGGCGGTGTGCAAGCTACGTCCAAGACGACTGTCTTGCAGCCTGTTGTGGCCTCATGACTTCGCCGCTGAGGGCTGTACGAGGCGGGCGCCGGCAGTGACCTATCGCATCGTCCTCCCGGGAGTCGACATTCGTACGTGCGCTCACACTGATCGCTCAACGTCGTAGAGATGCCAGGGACCGCATCTGCTCCTCCGGCAGCATCTGCAGCTGCGAGTCCGTGGCAAACAGCTCCCGCAGCCTCCCGCAGCTCGACGTCGGCAGCCAGCCCGCAGCCAATCGCGTGCAGCAAAGTACACTCAGCACCTCCAGCGACCCCATCCCCTCCGGCACCCTCGCCAGCGACGAGTGCACAGCATGCAGCTTCTTCACGCTCCCGCAGCTCGACGCCGGCAGCCACCCCTCCGCCGCCAGCTTCTCGCACCACCTCACGTCGAGCTCCTCCAGCGACCCCATCCCCTCCGGCACCCTCGCCAGCAACGAGCCCCGTGCCTCCAGCTTCTTCACGGTCCCGCAGCTCGACGCCGGCAGCCACCCCTCCGCCGCCAGCTGCTCGCAATACCCCACGTTCAGCTCCTCCAGCGACGCCATCCCCTCCGGCACCCTCGCCAGCGAGGACTCCCGAGCAAGCAGCGTCTTCACGCTCCCGCAGCTCGACGCCGGCAGCCATCCCTCCTCCGCCAGCTGCTTGCAGGCGAACACGTTGAGCACCTCCAGCGACCCCATCCCCTCCGGCACCCTCGCCAGCGAGGACCCCGAGCAAGCAGCGTCTTCACGCTCCCGCCGCTCGACGCCGGCAGCCACCCCTCCTCCGCCAGCTGCTTGCAGGCGAACACGTTGAGCACCTCCAGCGACCCCATCCCCTCCGGCACCCTCGCCAGCGACGAGTGTGTAGCACACAGCTCCCTCACGCTCCCGCCGCTCGACGCCGGCAGCCACCCCTCCACCGCCAGCTCCTTGCATTCGCTCACGTTGAGCGCCTCCAGCGACGCCATCCCCTCCGGCACCCTCGCCAGCGAGGACTTCGCAGCATCCAGCTTCTTCACGCTCCCGCCGCTCGACGCCGGCAGCCACCCCTCCGCCGCCAGCTCCTTGCATTCGCTCACGTCGAGCGCCTCCAGCGACGCCATCCCCTCCGGCACCCTCGCCAGCGACGAGCGCCATGCCGCCAGCTTCTTCACGCTCCCGCCGCTCGACGCCGGCAGCCACCCCTCCGCCAGCTCCTTGCATCCGCTCACGTTGAGCGCCTCCAGCGACGCCATCCCCTCGGGCACTCTCGCCAGCGAGGACTCCCACGCAAACAGCTTCTTCACGCTCCCGCCGCTCGACGCCGGCAGCCACCCCTCCGCCAGCTCCTTGCATTCGCTCACGTCGAGCATCTCCAGCGACCCCATCCCCTCCGGAACCCTCGCCAGCGACGAGTGTGTAGCATACAGTGCCCTCACGCTCCCGCCGCTCGACGCCGGCAGCCACCCCTGCGCCAGCTCCTTGCATTCACGCACGTAGAGCATCTCCAGCGACGCCATCCCCTCCGGCACCCTCGCCAGCGACGAGCCATGGGCATCCAGCTTCTTCACGCTCCCACCGCTCGACGCCGGCAGCCACCCCTCCCCCGCCAGCTGCGAGCAGTTACGCACGTCCAGCACCTCCAGCGACCCCATCCCCTCCGGCAGCCTCGCCAGCGAGGAGTCCCGAGCAACCAGCTTCTTCACGCTCCCGCCGCTCGACGCCGGCAGCCACCCTGCGCCGCCAGCTCCTTGCATTTGCTCACTTCGAGCATCTCCAGCGACGCCATCCCCCCCGGCACCCTCGCCAGCGACGAGCCATGAGCATCCAGCTTCTTCACGCTCCCGCCGCTCGACGCCGGCAGCCACCCCTCCGCCAGCTGCTCGCAATACCCCACGTTCAGCTCCTCCAGCGACCCCATCCCCTCCGGCACCCTCGCCAGCGACGAGTCATAAGCATCCAGCTTCTTCACGCTCCCGCCGCTCGACGCCGGCAGCCACCCGTCCTCCGCCAGCTGCTTGCATTTGCTCACGTCGAGCATCTCCAGCGACCCCATCCCCTCCGGCAGCCTCCGCAGACCTTGCCCCCACACCACTAGCTCCTTCAACCGCGCCGCGACGCCTGCAGGCAGCCAGTCCCCCCCCCACTCCTCAGCGATGTCAAAATGATGCCGCGACGCCCGGACGACCTCCAGCCCCGTCATCTCCTCCGTGATCACCAGCCGACCCGCGTTCGCCACAGGCCCCTCTCCCTGGCCCGACCGCCTGACCTCCAGCCCCACGATCGCCGCCACACTGGCGGGGTCCGCACCCGCCCGCCGGTACACCCACCACCGCCCGTCGTCGCTCGCCCGCCCCACCAGCGATCTCGCCCCCGCGTACACGCGCCCCTCCACCTTCCCCGCCACCGCCCTGCCCACCTCCCTTGTGCGTGCGGTCCACCGAGCCCCCCCGCAGCCCTCCAGCACGCTCGCCATCGTGCCCGACGACGCAGCCGCGAGGGCGACGCGCGACCCCATGGGCAGCAGGCGGACGATGTCTCCCAGCGGACCGCCGCCCGGCCCGAACGACAGATCCATCAGAGTGTGTGCGTCATCGTCACCAGCGCGTGGGCGCTGCGAGGGCCCCCACCCGCACACGCAGCGGCCACCTCGCAGTTCCATCGACTGCAGAGATCGTGCCCGTGATGCCGCGCCGCCGCCGGAGCCCCGTGGACGGGTCCTGCGGGTGCCAATGAGAGAGATTCCAGGAGGTGAGGTAGCGGGAGCTGTGAGAGCCGTCCGGCGCGCGCATGCAGCCGGGCTCGGCATGACACCTAGTGTCTGTCACGTGACATCGTGACAACCGAGCAAGGGTCTCCCGCAACGCAGCCCCACGGCCGAGCTCCCTCCAGCGCAAGAGACGCACGCGGTGCGCAGCGTGTTGGGCGCTCCATGCGACTCGCACGGCAGCCCGCGAGATAGCGCACACCCCCACCACGCCCGTGCGATCAGCGCCAACCGCCGCAAGCGCGTTCCGCGACCACCGCCCCGCGTCTCACCTGCTACAAGCAGTTGCACGGCCTGCTGTCGTCCCGGCGCGATGCCGATGTGCGGCCGATCGCGCGCCAGTCACACTGACCATGTGCGAGGCGGGCGCGATCGCATGGTGCCGCTCGGGACGGTTGGGGGAGTGCGTATGGTGGTACAACTCGGCCGCTGACAGACCACGGCCATCGAAAACGCACCGCGGCGCACATGGCAGGCGCTTCCCGCCCGCTGAGCTCCAGGGCCATCCACGCGGGACGAGTCGCACTTCTACACGCTCGCAGCGTTACACTGACACGGATACACTGTTTGCAAGGTGCGACGACTCCATGAATGCGACATCCAGGGCGCGGTGCCACCGCCGACTCCAGTAGGAGCGTGTCGACCCTCACCGTCGGCGGCGTGTGATGAACGATCAGTGAGACGATTTCGTTCCAACGTGGAACGCGCGGGTTTGGCCGTGGACTCGTCTGGGCAGCTCATGCTACCGCCAACGCCCGCTGCCGACGCGCCCCTGTCGTCCACGGCAACTGCTGGACAGCGCCGCCGCTTCGCGCTCAGCCGCCGGCTGCGCCAGCACCTCGAGGACCTGCACGGTGCCGCAGTACTTGACTCGGAAGCCGCTGCCAACGCTGCCGTGCGTTGTCTTCTGAACCTGCCGAATCAGCGAGGCATGGCGATCTTCGCTCATGGCATCGAGGATCTGCTCCAGGCTGACTCTGTCACAGCTGCCGAACCTGTCGCTACCATAACGGTGGGGGGCTAGCATGACTCGCCACCTAGTCGAATGATCTTTTCAGGTCCCAAAGCCTTATGGCTGACGACGCGAAGAATGTAACACCTCACCTCACCTCAGCAGGCTGCGAGGCGCGTCGCGTCCGCGCGCTGCCTGGCGGCGGACGGCCGGCGGTGCACGCCCCGCCCCGGCAGCGCGGCCCTACTCCTCGTCGTCGACGAAGGCGCCGAGGACGGAGTGCTTGCGGCGCATCGCCTGCAGCCGGTCCGCGGCCACGCTCCCGCTCGCCAGCACGCGGCCCAGCCTCGCGCGCTCCTTGGCCGGGTACTCGCTCCCCTGCGCGCACAACAACAACGGCGACGCGGCGTCTCACGGCACACGCCGCCAGCACGCGCCGCGGGGGCGCCGTCGCACACACGGGCGCGCGCAGCACACGCAGCGCACGCAGCGCACGCAGCGCGCGCGGCCCACGGGCCACCTGCGTGACCCCCCCGCGCACCTTGTCGATGATCTTCTTCATGATCGCGACGTAGGCCTCCGCGTTGGCCTTCTCGTCGCCGGTCTTGCCCGCGGCGTACGCCTGCGCGCCCTCGAGCGCGTCGCCCTGCTTGCCCGCCAGGAAGTCGATGGCCAGCTCGTCCAGGTCGGCCACGCGCGCAAAGTCCTCGTCGTCCGCGAGCTGGTCGCGGATCCAGTCGGCGATCGCGCCCGCCGAGCGCGCGCCGTTGTAGGGCACGGCGTCCTTGTCGGACGTCGGGCGGACCCCCCGGGGGAAGTACATCAGCGTCGGGAAGCCCTGGACGCCGAACTTCTGCCCGAGCGCGCGGTGCGTGTCCGCGTTGACCTTGCCGATCGTGACACGCGAGCGCAGCGACGCGTCCGCGGTCACGGCCTGCGGCGCGGCGCGGCGGGGAGCGGCGGGCGTGGCGCGGGTGCGGCAGCGGCGAGCGTGGCAGGGGCGTGGCGGGGGCGGGGCGCCGCTGGCGTGGTCCGGCGCGGGGGCGTACGGCACCGAGCTTCTTGAACTCCGGCGCGAGGTGCTTGCAGTGGCCGCACCACGGGGCGTAGAACTCCACAAACGCGCCCTTGGCCCCCGTCACCACCGTGTCGAAGTTGGAGGAATCTGCGCGGACGAGCGGGAGTGCGATGCTGCGCGAGTGTGCGCCGCTGGAGTGCAGCTGCGCGCCGCGAAGCGCAGGGGACACAACGAGGCGGACGTGTGTTCAGCAGAGGCGGTGGCCAGCACAGCCGGTGTGCGGCGCGTGAACCTCGATCGCGACGCTGTTGCACGAACGATCAGTTCGATGCTTTCCCGCCTGCGCGACTCCGCGCGCGATGTACGGCCGTTCCGGGACGCAATGCTGGCCCAGAGTGGTGCCAGCATCAGCAAACCATGCACGCCGGCGCCGTCCGGCTCCCTACGTTTGGTTCCGTTCGTTCGTGTACGAGCTGCGACAACAGCATGTGACGGAGCGCATCGCAGGCGCGTCTGCCCGCCTCGGCAGCCAGGCGCGGCTCCACCAGCTGGGTCCAGAAGGCCACAGATGACCCGCAGCGCACGCCGCGGCCTGGACCGCGGGACGAGTCGCTCAGGAGCGGGATCGCACCAAGATCGACGACGCCGGGCATCGACTCCTCTGTATCAGTCGCCAGCGCCACGTTGGGCACCAGGGCGACCGACACCAGCGCCGCAACTAGGGCTGCCAGCCGCGCGACCATCCTGAGCGATTGCACCATGATGCTGCGCCTGCCTGCTCGACGCTCGACTGCACCGCTCTATCTGTGCGCCCGCGGGGCGCGCGTGAGGCCTACAGGGCCCGAGAGCTCCCGACCTCGACCCAGTCGGTCGCCGCAGGGACACCCCCCCGCGCGAGCCACGCCGTGACGGGACTACTATGCCGCAGATCCGCGGCGGCAGACCGTGCGCGGATCGCGAATGCGGGCTGGTCCGCCGCGCGACGTGCGTGCGTTGGCGCGGTCTGCCGGTCCGCGACCACCCCCACGCAGCCTGAAGTCCGTTGCGACGGCACGCGCGGGCAGCCTCGCGCCGAGCGTCCGCAGGCGGCCAGGTCGCTATGACCGCTGGCTGCCGGTGCGTTCGCGGCGTCTGGCCAGTGCGCGAACGACGCACTACTCATATCGCACCGCACACATGGGTTGTGGCGTCTAAAAAACCGTTCGGTCACCGTGATTCACATCGGCCGCGGCGCAGCGACTGCGAGGCGATCGGAGAGGCCCTTGACTGCACGGGCGTGCGGCGCTGCGGTTGTGCCGTGCTGCTCCGCCAGCGGTCGGGGGGGCGCTTGTATGTTGGGAGGATGAATCGATGTAGTTGAATGCGTGTGCGCGCTGCACTGCGCTGTGCGACGGCGCGCTAGGGAAGGGAGGGGCCCGCATCGTCATGTTGCTCGGGTTCGCGTGTGTCCCGCGCACCGCCAGTGCCAGCGGGCACTGCGCTCCGCAGCACCCCGCTGGGCGTGCGCGGCTGCACGTGCGGCGCGCCGCCTCAGATCTGGAACAGGAGCAGCGAGGCGGCCATGACGACCATGCCGCCGAAGCAGGAGTAGGTGACGAACTTGTCGTCGGGGGCGTTGCGGAGCGCCGTCGGGATGAGCTCGCGGACCGAGATGTAGACCATCATGCCGCCGACGAGCGAGAAGAGGATGGCGTACGCGAGGTCCGAGAACGAGTTGGCCAGCACGGCGTACCCGAGCAGCCCGCCCAGGGGCTCGGAGAGCGCCGAGATGGCGGCCCACATGAGGCCCTTCCAGCGGGAGCCCGTGGAGTAGTACACGGGCATCGCGACGCACAGGCCCTCGGGGACGTTGTGCAGCGCGATGGCCACCGCGATCGCGATGCCCGTCGACGTGTCGGCCAGCGCGGCCACGAAGGTCGCCAGGCCCTCGGGGAAGTTGTGCAGCCCGATCGCGAGCGCCGTCATGACGCCCATCTTGTTCAGCCTGCGGAGCCAGCGCGGGCGGGCGGCGCTCGGGCTCGAGCGACGGTGCAGGCGGCGACGCGTGCGCGTTGCAGGGGCGCGCGGGGGAGGCGCGGGCGCGCACCGCTTGCGCTCGTACTCGTCGATCTCGCCGACCTCGATGTTGTGCCAGTCGTTGCCCTTGGCGCCCACGGGCCCGCTGCTCGGGGGCTCCAGGAGGCCCAAGTCGGCGTTGCACACGCACGTGGGGTTGGGCGTGGTCGAAGACGCGCCCTCCCGCGCCGGCGCGGGCGTGACCTCGCGCGTGATGTCGCCGGCGCCCGTGGTCGCGGCGACGCCGGAGCTGCCCTCGGGCAGCGCGGGGCACGGCCCCGGGGCTGCCTCGTCCCCGTCGTCGATCGTCGCCACGACGCGGCCGCCGGCGGCGGCGGCGGGGTCGCTCGGAACGTTCTCGATGCGGTGCGGGTTCATGCGGTCGTGCTCGTGGTGGTTGTCGCGCTCAGCGAGGAAGTGCACCACCTGCAGAGGGGACACACCGCGCGCCGCGTCGGAACCGTGGGCCGGGGGGCGCGCAGCAGCTCTCCCGCGCGTGCCAGGCTTCGTCGCGTCGCGGGGTGCACGGAACGGCGTGGGGATCGATGCAGCCGCCGGACGGTGCCGCGCTCTGGCACCGGGGCGCGCGGCGGGGGATGACGGGCCCAGCGGGCGCGCCGCGCCGCCTGCGGCGCCTCCGACACGTGAGCTCGTCGCTCACCTTGTCCAGCAGGAAGATGAAGAGCATGCCGCCGAAGAAGCAGAAGGTGGCATAGCGCTGGGCCTCTTCGGGCGTCAGGCCGTAGTCCTCGAACGCCTCGAACGACTTGGTGGCGAAGATCTCCACGAACGACACGTACAGCATGACGCCGGCGGACGCGCCTGCATCCACGGCCCAGACGCGCACGTTGGAGGCGATTCCCTCGAGTGCTGGAACAAATACGCTGCACCCGCGCGGCCGCGCCGCGTGGGGCGACTGCCGCGAGCGCGCGGCGCACGCCTCTCCGAATCCATGTCGACGCGCAGCGGAGTCGCGGCTGTGGGTAAGCGCGGGCCGGCGGCGATTCGCTGGCGAGCTACGTGCACAGGCCAGATTGCCTCAACGGCCCGCAGACGACCATTTCTGCGATGTCGTGGATCGCCGGCTGCCACTAGGGGCGCGCGAGGGACGCGTGCGCACCGAGGGAGCCGGCCAGCAGGCTTTTGTTCGCCTTCTTGCCGTAGAAGACGAAGCAGGCGCCCAGGATCGTCGCAGCGCCGGCGCCGATGACCATGGCAAAGGCCACGCCGACATCTCCGTTCGCGGTGCCCATCCTTGCCGTGCCGGGGCCTCAATCACGGAGCGAAAGCGATGCGATCGCGACTGTGCCGACGCTCGTCCGTTGTGCTACGCCTGCACCTCCTCGCGGCAGGGCTGTCGCCACGATGCCGCGGCTGGAAAGCTACTCCAGACACCGACGCAACTGCGCGGCATCGGAGCGGACGGGGTCAACGTCGGCCCCCACCGGGGAGCGCCGTCACGTGACGGTCGTGGCAGCCACGCCCCCACGATGGGCCAGCCGGGCTGAGCCCCGCCGGGGCGGCCTACATCCGACGTGGCTGCGCGCACGCGGCACAAGCATCTGCCGGTTTGACTGGAGCGACAGCGCAGGCAGGGTTGGCGTTCACAAGCTGCGCCTCGCACGGACCTAGCTGCCAACCAGGCATTTTCCTCTCAAGATGGGATGCGGTGCTTCGATTGATGCCGGGGTACGAAACACCACTTCGCGTCAGTATCTGCATCGCCCGTCGAGAGGAGGTTTCCTCGACCTCGATGCAAGTGGGGCGACAAACTAGTTGCCCCAACGTGCCTGCCTCTGCATGGGCTCGTACATCTCGCGTTTTCGCGCGTTTACGGACACATGGATGGTGAATCACGCTGTCTGAGTCGGTAGATGCAAGTCGTGGTGCCGTACAAGTCATGGAGCTCCGCGGCCGATGTGCCTGCCCACAGTCCTTTTTCGGCTCTCCGAGGCCGAATGCGCTCGGCCTATTTCAAACGCCTGCCTGTGTAGAACCCACCTTCAGTAGCGAAGTGCGGAGGGAGTATCGATGAGCTACCGCCCGCAGCCTGGCCATGGCAGGGGGTCGGGATCTGGCATGCAGCGTCAGTATCGTTGATTTTCCGCCCTTCGTACACCGGCAAATGGACCGCGCACGCCGCAAGACGGTCTGCGTGCACCAGCAGAGTGCGCCTGGATCACCTCTCGCACAGTCCGCAGCCAGGCGGGAACGTCGACCAGGTGGCACTCATCTGGTCTGACTGCTGATCGCCCCCGTGGCCACCCGCTCGCGTGCGACGCAGGCGGCGCAAGCCCAACGGGCCGCAGCGCAGACTGGGGCGCAGCAAGACCTGCAGCCCGGCGCGAAGGTGGGATACGTGCACCTCTGGGCGTGTCATGCAGTGCTGAGCAGACATGCGCCGTGGGCGACACGCACACGTGTGCAGTCTTCGTCGAACAGAGGCGTCATGCCGATCGACGCGATCCTGGTCCGTGTCATCGCTGCGATCCTGGTCCGTGTCATCGCTGGCGTGCAATGCAGCAGAAGGTGAACGAATCGAAGGCGGACCAAAGGAAACGCGCAGCGGCTGAGATTCAGGCGACGAGGGCCGCCGGTGCGAAGGAACCCGCCGGGGCGAAGAAGGCCGCCGTTGCGAAGGAGCCCGCCGAAACGAAGACAGCTGCGAGAGGCAAGAAAGCGAACGAAGCCAAGGAGCCCACCGGGGCGAAGAAGGCCGTCGGAGGCAACAAAGCCGACGCTGATGCCTCCCCGGGCACGGCGGAGAAGACCGAGAAGACGAGCGAGCCGCGTGCTGCAGCTGCGGACGAGACGGAAGATGCGGCCTCGGACGCCGCGAGCGAGGAAGCGCCCGACGACGTCTCCGACGACGGCGACAAGGAGTTCGAGTCGGACGGCGAGGACCCCGACGACACGCCCGCCGAGCGCAAGCGCCGAAAGGCGGAGGCGCAGGCACGGCGCGACGCGCGGGCGAAGGCCGCCCGCGAGGCCGCCGAGGCCAAGAAGCGCGCCAAGCAGCAGACCCAGGAAGCCCGCAAGCTGCTGCGCGACGAGGCACTGCGCGCTCGCGCCGTCAAGGCGGCGCAGGACGCCCTCGCGGGAATCCAGAAGGACCTCCGGAGAGCCGCCAAGCCGAGCAAGATCCCCATGAACCTCATCGACTGCCTCGCTGGCAGCATGGTGCCGACGCTTGCGGTGGCGCAGGCCATGGTCGACAGCGCGGTGCTGCCGGAGAAGGCGGGGAAGTCGATCGAGACGGTGCGCAAGCTGTTCACGGCCGTGTCCGACGTGCCCGTGAAGATGACGGCCAAGGAACGGTCGCAGCTGGAGAAGCAGCGGGAGAAGCAGGTCTCGCAGGCGCGGTCCGGCGTCGACGCGGTGCTGGACGAGGTGGACAGGTTCTACAAAAAGCTGAAAAAGGCTGCAAAGAAGCACTGCAGCGCGCCCGACTGGCTGTGCGAGGGGGCGTGCGCGACGCCCGCGCAGGTCATTGCCCTGGCGGGCTTCCTGAGGCGCAACCGCGCGCTCGGCGACAAGGACTGGGAGGAGGCGCGGAGCATGGAGGTGCGGCGGCGGCCGACGCCAAGGAGCAGAAGCAGCGCAAGAGGACGTACGGCAAGGCGTCCCTCGAGGCCATCGTCACGGCCGTCCGCGAGGCCATCATGCTCGCCCCCAGCGGCGCTGTCGCCAAGGCGGTCGGCGAACTGGCCAAGAGCAACCAGGTCGTCGGCAACGCCTTCGTCGGCTCCTTTAAGGCGGGCCTGGTGTCCTCGCGGGTCAGCAGCGCCCTGTCGCAGGCCGACGTATCCGCGGTCGTGTCCACCCTCAAGGGGGCGCTGCCCGGCAGGGACATGAAGATGTTGGGCATCACCGACGCGCTGCAGCCTGCCGAGCTCGTCAACGCGCTCTCGTCGCACATGGCGGAGGGCGTCGGCGCGAAGGTCGTCGAGGCGCTGCAGGGCGCCGGGCTGCCAGGCATGAGCGACCTGTCCTCCGCGCTGGAGGCGATCTCCGCCGGCGCGGGCCCGACGAAGCTCATCCCGTCGGTCATGCAGGACAACATGCTGGGGCCGTTCAGCGGGCTGGCCGATCCGTCTGCGGCCCTGCAGAGCCTCCTGCCGACGGACGTCGTTCAGCAGCTGCAGGGTGCGCTCGGCAACGTGGACAGCCTGATGTCGGCGGCCGACAGCATCCAGGGCATGGCCAGCGGCGCCACGGGGGTCGTCGACGGGCTGTCGGGGCTGTCGGATGCGCTGTCGAGCCTGGAGGGTCTCGGGGGCGTGGGCGACGTGCTCGGGAGCTTCGGCGACATCATGGGCTCCGCTACCGACGTCGTGGAGTCGTTCACGGGGGTCATGGAGTCGATGCAGGGCGTGTTCGACTCGCTGTCGGCGTTCCGCGACCTGGCCGGCGGTGGGTCGGTCATGGACTACGTAAACGCAGCCAACGACTTGGCTTCCAGCGTGTCCGAGTTCGCGGGCAGCGCGCAAGATCTCCTGGACAACGCGCAGGAGCTGACGGACCTGCTCGACGGCATCACGGGGGGGCTTGGCGACGTGTCGGACATGTTCAGCGACATGGCGGGCGCGGCGGAGTCTGTGGCGGAGTTTGCGGACAACATGTCCGGGGCGTGCGACGCGATCGGTAACATTTTCAGCATGTTTGGATGATCGTGAATAGGTCACGGCCGGTGGCGGCAGCGAGATCCGGTCCGGATGCTCTCGTGGACGCCTCTGATTCTTTAACACCATTGGTCTCAGGTCTCACCATACTGGCAATGCCACGGTCTGACTCAAACAAGGATTTAAGTTGCTCGGCCGGTGTGAGTCGCCGCCGGACTGGCGCACCTGTTCCGCCGCCGTCAGACTCTGACGAATCGCTCTGAGCCGTTCGGCTTTGCGACCCCGACGGCATGTCAGTCACGCACTTCGACCGAGCGGGCCCGAGAGGGCGCAGCGGCGTGCGTGCTCCAGCGCCATGTGCGCGCGATGGCTGTGCGTGCCGCGCGACAGGCTGCTCGCCCGGGGCCCGTCACGCTGCCGCGACGTCCATGTCTGCATCCCATGCCCGCGGCCCTCGCAGCAGCAACGCACAGCGGGCGCTCACACTGCCGCCGGCTCACGTCCGCCACGCGGCGCGCGCCGCGACCGCTGCTGCCCTGCGCGGCCGCGGGCTCTCTGCTGCTGGCCCCGTCTTCCCCGCGTCGGCCCGGGCGTCCCCCGTCGCCCCCCCGCCCACGATGGCGTCGTACTTCGGGTGCAGCGTTCCGACCCACCGGTCCCAGTGCGTGAAGTAGAGCGAAAAGTGCCCCCCCGGGTGACTGTGGTGCATGTCGTGGTGCTGCACCGTGTTCAGCCACTTGCTCGTGCGCGGCTGCGCGCCCGCCGCGCCCGCCGCGCCCGCCGCGCCCGCCTTGCCGCCCGCCCCCAGCAGCGCGCGCGTCCCGAGCGTCGCGAGCCCCACCAGCGTCGGGATGAAGGGCGCGATCTCGTACCCGCAGTGCCCGCCTGCGCCGCAACGCCGACGCCCGCGACCGTGAGCACACGACACGCGCGCACGCACCCCGCCGGCGTCCCGCGCGCCGCGCGCAGTGTGCTGCTGCGCCGGGGCGGCGCGCTCACCTGTGTGGATGATGGTCGTGAAGAGGTGGTACGCACGGTGCAGGCCCGCGTGCAACGGGAACAGGAGCGCGACCAGGATCTCGTTCGCGAACACCACCGCGCCCTCGACGGGGTGGAACGCGTACCCCGTGTACGGCGTCGGCCGCCGCGACCGGTGGTGCAGGTAGTGCACGTGCTTGTACATGGGCCGCCTGCGAGCGGCGGGAGGGGGGTGCATACGGGCTGGGTGCTGCACTGGGAGCGCGGGGGGGCCGTGGTGCGGCGCGCGGGCGCGTGGGCCGTGGCGCACCAGTGGAGGAAGTAGTGGGTCCAGTAGAACCAGGAGTCGTGGAGGTAGTCCAGGACGACCACGGAGAGGGCGAGGTACGCGAGCTGGGACAGGCCGGTGACGGGGCCCTCGTACAGCTGCGTGACGCCCGCGGCCTGGAGGCGCTCGACAGCCGTCAGCACGCCGGCCTTGACGGCGATCGCGCCCAGGCTCAGCAGGGCGTCCCTCCGCCGGTCTGCGCAGCAGCACGGCGCGGGCACGCGCGTCGGACGGGGGTGCCTGGCGGCGGGCGTGAGCGGCGCGCCGGGGGCGGGGCTGGGGTGTGCAGCCATGGTGGGGGGGGGGGGCGCACCGGCCTTGGGCTGCGGGCTGCGCTGCACGTCCTGGACCGGGAAGAGGTGCCCCGCGAGGTCGAGCAGCAGACACGAGCCGTAGTACACGCCCGCGATCTGCGCACCAAGGGGATGACGCGCACGCTGCTGGGTGGTCCGGGCGCCACGAGGAGAACTCCCGGTGGGATTGCAGCAGGGCGGGCTAGGTTCCGTGATACCGAGCGCGCTGCGGCGACGCGCGGGGGCCGCTGCGAGGCGCCAGGGCGCGCGCGAGCAGAGCTGCTGCACCACTGGTGTGTGTCGCGCCGCCCGCCGCCCTGCGCAACTCACCTGCGCGAATGCCGCCAAGAATCCATCACCGTACAACCGCATTGCTCCCACACCGTGAAAACCCCCAGGACCCCGCCACGACCGACCTCGCCGCCTCCAGACCCGCCCGCAGAGCAGGACCCACCCCGTCGCCCACGCGCGAACACAGACCGAAACGAAGCACCGCAGACGTCAGAGTTAGAGCCAGAAACGTCCCCCGCGCCCCGCCACCTCTGTTCCCCACACGTCCCGAGCGACCCCGCCCGACGCCACGGCTGGATCCTCCCTCGCCAATGTGCGCGCCTGCCGTCGAACCCAGTGCTCCGAAGCAACCGCGCGTGGCTCCGTGCCAGTGTGCGACTGCGGCCGCGCCGCCCCAGCGCGGCCTCGCGAGCCGGGCGACGGCCTCGGCGGGTCGGACCGTACAACAGCGGTGAGTTCCACCCACGCTGCCTCCGGCGGCGCGGCCGATCGCCCGCGGGGCCGCGGCGCGGCGGCACTTGCGAGTCGCAGAGAGCATTTCAGTCATGTCGGTCGCGAGCAGGGCAGCGGCGCAGACCCGCCGCGGGGTGGCGCAGCTGCTGGCGCCGCAAGTCCGGTCGATTTCCTCCAACGCTGGATCGCGGGCCGCGCAGCCGGCGCCGGCGGGCTCGGACTCGCAGGACGCCTCGCCGCGCTGGCTGCGCGAGCTGGGCGCCATTCGCACCGACTGGACGTGAGTGGCACCCCGGGCCCTCCTGCCGCACCACATCCACCCCCGGCAGCGACGTGCTCGACCTACATTCGACCGCGCGTGCCCCGAACGCGACGAGGGACGCAGTTCCGTCCCCGATCGTGCGCGTGCGGCGTCCTCTACGAGCCCGACAGCGCCGCCGCGCGTGGCGTTGCCTCGGGACAGCATGTGGGAGAATCACCGTGCCCGAGCCCCGCAGCGACCTCTGCGATGCGCGGGCCCCTGGAGCATCCGCGGTGCTTCCGCCCGCGATGGCGGTCGGGCGCCAGGGCGCGCGCCGGGCCGCAGCATCCGCCCTGTTGTCCCGCTGCTCCGTCACGGCCGAGGCCGCCCCCCGCCGCGCGACGCAGGCGCTCCGAGGTCCAGGAGGTGTACGACACGCCTCTGTTCGACCTCATCCACAAGGCCGCGTCGGTCCACCGCATGCACAACGACCCCTCGATGGTCCAGCGGTGCACCCTGCTCTCCATCAAGACGGGCGGCTGCCCCGAGAACTGCTCCTACTGCTCGCAGTCCTCGCACCACAAGGCGCGCCCCCCGCGCCCCCGCACGCCGCGGGCGCGGCCCTCGCTCGCTGCGGCGGCCCGCGCGGCGCGCCCGGTCCTGACGTGCGTGTGCGCGGGTGCGGTTGCGTGGCGTGCAGGAGGCGGACGTGAAGGCGACGAAGCTGATGGACCTGGACTCGGTGTACGAGGCGGCGGTGCGGGCGCGCGACGCGGGGTCGACGCGGTTCTGCATGGGCGCGGCGTGGCGCGGGCCGTCGCAGATTGGTGCGGAGCACAACTCGAAGCAGTGGCAGCGCGTGCTGGAGATGGTGACGAAGATCCGCGGGCTGGGCATGGAGGTGTGCACGACGCTGGGGATGCTGACGGCGGAGCAGGCGCAGCAGCTGCGCGAGGCCGGGCTGACGGCGTACAACCACAACCTGGACACCTCCCCGGAGTACTACGCGAAGATCACGTCGACGCGCAAGTACGAGGACCGCCTCGAGACGCTCTCGAACGTGCGGTCCGCGGGCATCTCGGTGTGCGCGGGCGGCATCATCGGCCTCGGCGAGAAGGACAACGACCGCGTGGGGCTGCTGCACCAGCTCGCGACGCTGCCGGAGCACCCGGAGAGCGTGCCGATCAACTCGCTCGTGGCGATCAAGGGCACGCCGCTCGAGAACCAGCGCCCGCCCACCGCCTTCGACCTCGTCCGCTGCATTGCCACCGCGCGCGTGGTCATGCCGCGCACCGTCGTGCGCCTCAGCGCCGGCCGCGTGAGCCTCTCCAAGGGCGACCAGGCCCTCTGCTTCCTCGCGGGCGCCAACTCCATCTTCGACGGCGACAAGCTCCTCACCACGGAGAACAACGACCGCAACGAGGACCTCGAGCTCTTCGACGAACTCGGACTCACCTCGCGGCCCGCCTTCCTGCCCTACGCGAGCGGGGCCGCCACCTCCGACGGCTCCGACGGCGGGTGGAGCGCCGACGGCGGCGCGCAGGCCGCGTGAGCCGCCCGGGTGCCGCGGAGTTGGCGGCACGTGATGTGGCCGCGGCGGGCGACGCGCGCCCCGGACTGCTGTGAAATGCTCTCTGGCTGATGTGGGCCGCTGCCGGGGCTCGCCGGCGGCCCGCGTGGGCGAGCGCCGTTGCGAGCGACACCCCTGGGGGACTCTGTGTGTCCGACACTGTCGTGGCCGCCCGTGGTGCGTTGATGCGCGGCGCGCGCGACCTGCGGGGGCAGTGTTGGGTCGTGCTGGCGCGATGGGGAAGGGGGATCGGAGGGCGAAGGGCGAGCGCTCGGCCAGCAGTGCCGCAGCGGCAGCCAAGGTTGGCACGATCCACAAGGGCGCCGCGGGCTTCGGGTTCGGCGGGTGAGGTCTCCGCTCCACTCTGCGCGCGAAAGCGCGGCGCAGCGCTCTCATCGTGGCCGTATGCGGCGCTGCGCGGGCGCAGAGGCGCTCAGCCTTCCAGCCGGGCACGCCTCTGCGCCGCGCGTGGTATGTATGCATCTGCGCGCGCACGAAGGACCGAGCCCGGTTGATCATCGTCGCTGGCTCGAAATGACAGAATGGCGCGGCAGGCAGACAGCGATTCCTCGCCTCAGCAGCACTGCCGCAAGGACGGCCGTGGGGGGTTGGGGGGCGCGCCCCGCGCCGTGGTCCCATTCTGTCATCTGCTTATGACGTTGATGCAGGTTTTCCGGCTCCCAGAGGGTCGAGATCGCGGCGGAGAGCCCTGTGCCCGGGGCGGAGAGGAGCCCAGCGCAGGCACCCAGCCCGGGCGTGTCGGCGGACGCTGCGCCACCGCTGAGCAGCGAGCTCGACGGAGACATCTCGCAGCACTTCAAGCAATGCTCGAAGGCCGACCAGGCGACGCGCCGGAAGGCGCTGCAGGCGCTGCGGGCGGCCATTCCGTCCAAGCCGCAGGCGTCCCTCTGCGTCGCCGTCCTCCCGTGGTGCTACCACTTCAAGCGCCTCGTCCTCGACAACAGCCGCTCGGTCAGGTGCGCGGTCCTCCGCGCGCCGCGAGGGCTCCGTGCGCGCCCGCGTCTGCCAGGCGCACGACCTCGCCCACTCCTGTGTGTCACGGCTCCCCACCACGGGCCCGCACGAACCCCTGCGCGCAGACTGGAGGCCGTGGGCGTCGCCACGGACCTGGCCACCTCCCTGGGGCGTGCCGCTGCCCCGGCGCTCCCCCAGCTCCTGGGCCCCTGGCTCATGGCTGAGCAGGACCCCCACAAAGACACCGCCGCGGCGGCCTCCGCGGGCCTCCAGGTACGCACCGCGGCGCCCTGCGCGACGCCCTGCGCGGCGCCCCGCCCTCGCGCCCCCTGCGTGACCGACCGTGCCTGCCCTGTGCGTGTGTGCGCTGTGCAGGGGTTCCTGCCGGGAAGCAAGCGGGACAGCGCGGCGGTGATGTTCCGCGGCCCGGTGGTGGCGCACCTCGCGTCGGTGCTGGCGTCGGACGCGAACACGCTCGGCGACCCGCGCCGCGAGGAGCCGCACGACCTCGCCGACCGCCGCGAGCGCGCCCACAGCCAGGCGCTGCTGGCGCTCGGGGCGCTGGCCGCGGCGTCCGCGCGCGTCGAGCACGGGGGCGCCGACCTCGCGGGGGAGATCGTCGGCGTGCTCGAGGCCCGGCAGTTCCTCCCGAAGCACGCGGCGGACGCGAGCGCCAACGTCCGCGCCGCAATGTACGCGATGCTGCGCGCGCTGACGCAGGCGCCGGCGCTGCTCGACCGCGTCGAGGCCTGCGTGGCGCCCGTCGTCCTCGGGGCGCTCGGCGAGCGCGAGCCGCTGGCGCTCCCGGCGATGCTGGACATGTTGGTGTTGTACCTGAAACACCGCCCGGGGGTGTGGGCGCACGCGGGGGCGGCGGGCGGGGCCGCGCGCGGCCGCCTCGTCGCGGCCCTGCGCGCGAGCTGGTGGGGCGCGTCGGGCGCGTGCGGGCCCGCCACTGCCGTCGTGCTCTCGCTCCTGCCAGAGAGCGTCGTCGGCGCCGAACGCGAGGGCATCGCAGGTGAGCGCGCCCGCCGCCGACACGCCGTGCGTACGCGCAGAGCTTCTGAAGTCGTCCCCGCGCGCTGCCTTGCTGAGGTCCCCCCGGTGTTGGGTGTGCCCCGCAGAGATGTGCACCGCCATGTGGCGGGGGGCGAGCAGTGACCCCCTACGTGCGTCCCGGCAGGCCATGTTGGGCGCGCTTGAGGACTGCGCTGCGGTGGAGCTGTCGCGTGCGCACAGCGACGGCGCGGACGGGGCCGCGGCTGCGCGCCTGCTGCGGTCTTTCATCGTGGGCGAGCTGGTGCCCGCCGCCACGCACCCCGACACCGCGCCGTACGCGGTGACGGTCCTCGCGAGCGTCGCGACACGCACGACCGGCGCAGCGCTGCGCGCGCTCCTCTCCGCCGTGGGCGCCGCTGCGGCAGAGGCGCTGTCGCCTGACAACAACGCTGACGTGCACGCGGTCGCGACGCTCGTGGACCGCCTGTGCGCGAGGGAGGCCGGCACCGAGCAGCGCGCTGCGCTCCTGCGCCCGCTGCTGGGCAAGCTCTCTCCGGCCGTCGCGGCGGGCACCGCGTCAGACGCGGCGGCGGGCCTGCTGGAGCGACTGACCGCGTCGCGGGAGGTTGCCTGCGAGCTCCCGGAGGCAGACCAGGTCCTCCGTGCCATCGTCGAGCGATCCAGGGGCGGCTCGGACTGCTCGGGGTACGGCGCGCTCCTGGTCGGTCTCCTTGCCGCCGCGGACGGTGACGCTGTCAGCCGCGCGGTCACTGTGCTGGCGGAGCCCGCGAACAGGGAGGCGCTGCTCGCGGTGCTGCGTATCTCCGTGGCGCGCGGGCACGGCGGCGTGTGGCGGTGCGCGGCGCTCGACGGTGCGTGCGCGCGCGAGGCCAAGGAAGCCAGGGGGTCGCCTGCGGCGGCGCAGCTGCTGGGTCTGCTTGCGGGCTCCGAGGGGGAGGCGCTCGTATCGGCCGAGGCCCTGCCGTTCGCGCTGACTGGACTCGCGGACGCCGTTGGCCAGGGCGGCGCTGTTGCGTCCGCGGCCACGAGCGCCCTGGGCAAGTGCCTGCCTCGGGCCGCCGCGGCGCTGTCGAATTCCGAGCGTTCCAGGGCGCGCACGGATGTCGTGAAGGCGGCGCTGGGCGCAGTGCAGCGTGCGGCGTGGCGCGCCGACCGCCGGCTGATGCTAGACTCAGACGCACAGCTCGACACCGCTGCCGAGGCGGCGGACGCGGCGTGGGGGCGCGGCCGGGCGGGGCTGTACGGCGCCACGATCGAGGCCATCCTGGGCGAAGACGCACGGGCGGCAAGTGCGGGTGGGGACCCTCAGCAGCTCGCGGCTGACTGCGTGGATGTCCGCGGCTTCGTCGCGTCGCGGCTCAACGGAGCGATCTCGGACACGCAGCCGCGGGCCGATGCGGACGCGCTGCAGCCGTGGGCGGAGGCCTGGGCCAGCAGGATCGTGGACACGGTAGCCAGCGAGCGGGGCCCTCACACGGCGGAGGCCCTGTTTGCTCATGCGCCTTGGACGGAGGTCCTCGGCGACGACCGGCCGTGGTGCCCGTCGGCGGCGACCGATCGAAGGAGGTCGCCGCTGCTGCACGTGTTGTCCCACGCGCTGGACCAGGACCCGGAGGCGACGCTGCGTGGGAAGTGGGGGCCCCGCATCTTGGTGGCGCTCAGCGCGGCGTCTGCGCCGGGCGGGGCTGACGCGAAGCGCTACGCCGCGGCGCTGCAGTCGTGCCTGCGCCGCTCGGTGACGGACAGCGGCCTGACGGAGGTGGTGATGGCTGCCGCCAGGAGCGCAGCTGCGGTGCATCGCGGCACGGACTCCGCGACGGCGATGCGCACTGCGCACGCGCTCGGGAGGCTGCTCGCTGACGCCGCGAGGGCGCACCACGCCGTCGAGGGGGGCACGTTCCTGAAGAGGATCGTGGAAGGGGTAGCACATGAGGCGGTCACGGCGCAGGAGGGGCCAACGCTGCTTGCAACGCACCAGATCGCCGGTGTGCTCATCGAGCACGTCGTCGGCGCAGCCGTTGCGCATTTCGGCGACCTCGGGCCCGTCGCAGACGTCCTGCAGCGGTCGGTGGAACGGGCCCGCGCTGGGCCAACGCCGTTCGCTGCCGTGTCGCAGGGCATCGTTGACCTCGAGGCTGCACTCGCACGCGCAGAGCTTGCGATCGCGTGTATGCGCGGGATGTGCGTCGCGGCCGAAGACCCGGCTCTGGCCAGAGCGTTGAAGTCCAACACCAGGGGTGCTGACGCAGCGATCCTGACGCTGCTGCGGCGCAACCTGACGGACGAGCGCGCCACGCGCGACGAGCTTCACGAGGCTGAGGACGAAGGCGGGGCTCTCGCGGAGCTGTGCGCGAAGGCGACGCGGCAGCTCCTGGTGACGTGTCGCTGTGCCATCATCGTGTGCGCAGACGCCCTGGCCGACGATGACCTGCCCGCGCTGCTCGAGTGCACGTCCCTCGGCATGGCCGCGTGGCGGCAGAGCCTTCAAGCTGCGGCTGAGGCCGTCGCCGACGGCTGCCAGGACGCGTTCGACACGGAGTGCGCCGTCCACGAGGTCGCGGACGCTGGTGACGACGACGCAGCGACGCCCCTCGACGAGCGCATCCGCAAGCTGGCGCGCGCCGACGCAGTCGACGCTGTGTCGGCGGGGGCGTTCCTGGGCTCGGTGTCCACTGCGCTGCGGGAGGGGTCTCTGGGGACCGCGGTGCGAGCGCCGGGGGGCTCGGACGCGGTCAACGCCGCGGCCGCAGCGGTGTCGAGCGCAGTGCGCATCCGCAGCGCGGCCGGCTTCGGCGCCTTCGTCACCTCGGCTGCAGCGGACATCGTCATGTCGGTTGTGGCGGTTGGGTCGGTGCACGCGGTCGTTGAGGCTGCGGCCGCTGCGTGCGCATCGGCGGCGCCGGAGCGGGCGGAAGAGCTCGTCGAGGCGTGGATCGAGGAGCTGTCCGGCACCGCGGCGGTGTGGCGCAGCGCGAACGACGCGCTGGCACACCTGGGGCCGAAACAGGCCGCTGCGGCGGTCACCGAGGCGCTGGCCGAGGTCAAGGACTGGCACGAGCTCTCGGGCGCCTCGACTGCGTCTGCGCTCGTCGAGGTCGCCGCGGGCGGGCCGCACGTCCCGCGCCACCTGCGCGCCAGCGCCGCCTGGACCCTGTGCGCCCCCGGGGCCCTGGCGCGCATCGCGCTCGACGTCGACCACGCGGAGACCGCCGTGCAGGACGAGGCGATGGAGCCGGAGGGCATGGTCGAGGACTGCGGCACGGGCGAGCGCACGATGCCCGAAAGAGAGAGGGACGCCGGCGCACCCGCCGCGGCCACGCCGGAGCCGCCGCGGAGCCGCGGGCAGGACGTCGAGCTCGCCGTCGGCTCGGACGCGACGCCCGAGCAGCTCCTGGAGCGCGCCGGGCTCTGTCCGGCGCTGGTCCGCGCGCTGCGGCGGCCAGGCCTGGTTCCGTGGGCGCTGGTGCTGATGCTGCTGGACGCCGGCGGGGAGGGCGCGTCGGCGGGGGCGGACCCGTGCGCGCGCGTGGAGCAGGTCCTCGGGGAGTACTCTGAGCTCGTCGCCCCCGCGCTGACCGCGGCCGCCGCGGCGACGGTCGTCGGCTGGGAGGCCGGCGCTGGCCCAGCGCCTTCGTCTCCGAGCACTGCGCCGCTCGCCGAGCTCCTGCTCGCGGCGCTGCGTGCGGAGCACGGCGACGACGACGACGAGGGCTCGGACGACGAGAGCGACGACGGGCAGGGCAGCGCCACCGCTGCGTTCTGCCGCGCTGTGTTCTCCGGGGTGCTGCAGCGGCTCCCCGGGCCCGCGCGGCAGTGGTTCGTGGAGCTCCGGGACCGCCGGCTGGCCACCGCGGTCGAGGAGTACGTGTCCGCGGTCGAGTCCCCCGCGGCGATCGCGCGGGAGATCGCGGCGGCGCAGGACGCCGGCGGGAAGATGCAGGCCGACGGCCTGGACGACGACAACCAGTTCGAGCTGCGGGCGAGCACGGGAACGCGCGAGGTGTCGGCGCTCCTGGAGGTCGAGGACGGGGCGTCGCTCGAGCTATGCATCAAGCTGCCGGCGTCGTGGCCACTGCGGCACGCCGAGGTGGAGTGCCGCCGCAAGGTGCGTCGCCGCCCGTTGCATTGCAGACGTGGCTCGTGCGGCCGAGGTGCGGCACTGAGGCTCGGGGCGTGCGTGAGTGCGTTTGCAGGTCGGGCTGACGGACATGGAGCTGCGGAAGTGGGTGATGGGCGTGGCGGTGTTCCTGCGGAGCCACAGCGGGACGGTGGGCGAGGCGGTGTCGATGTGGCGCCGGCGGGCGCTCCGGAAGTTCTCCGGCGTCGAGCCGTGCCTCATCTGCTACTCGGTGGTCCACCCGGCCAACCGCTCCCTCCCACGCATGTCCTGCCAAACCTGCGCGCAGAACTTCCACGCGCAGTGCCTGTACAAGTGGTTCAAGTCGAGCGGAAAGAGCAACTGCCCGCACTGCCAGTCGCCGTGGTAGAAACCTGTGTGATGCCTCTCGGGACGCTGTGTCTCCTGCGGGGCGCCTGCGGGGCCCATGATCGCGTTCGTCGTGCACTGGCGGAGTTTCGGCTGCGCGTTCTCGCGGCACATGCCGTCGGTCCCCCGGCTCTTGATTGACGCGCAAAAATGCACGCACGCCCCTTCGCAGCACCTTGTGGCCGAGTACGACCACGTCGTCCAGTCCAGCGAGGGTGCGTGTGCGGCGCTTCGGAAGGAAGTATGCTCTGCGACGCAGGAGAGGACCGTGTGTGCGCAGGACGGGGCTGGCACGGATGTGTTGGTGCAGTGGGGGGAGACGATTGCACCGTTTGACAACATGCATCGTCCTGTGAGGCACACCGCAACCGGAAGGCCACTTCTCGGCGCCCACGCCCGTGATGCACGAGGCAGGGGTACCCTGTGCCGGGCCAGCTGGAGCCGAGGCGCCTCGTGTCATCGACAGACTGTCTCGTTGAGCCTGACGGGCAGTGATTGATTTTGACCTTGCGACGCACGACGGTCGGCAGGCACTGTGTTGCGCCCTGCCCGCGCGATCGCTACGACCCTGTGCATCGGGCAGCCAGGTGGCCACTTGCGGAGGGGCCGTCCCCGGGCGGGGCACCTTGAACAAGCCAGTGTGGCGGCACAGCACGCGAGTGCGCGGACCGCCTCGACGGTGCGTCGCGCCGGCCTGCGTGGTGCGCCCGACCGGCCGCGCCGACTCCGCCGCCAAACTGACAGTTCGTGCAGAGGGGGGCTCGCCCCCCGCGTCGCGACGCGGCGGGCCCCGCCGGGGTGTCGCTACCGGGACCCCCCCAGGCCCTGCACGGCCGCCGCGAAAGGGCTGCCGCGGCACCCGCACAGGCACTCGAAGCCGCAGAGCACACCCCGTATCGGGCAGCGGTCGACCTGAACCGCGCGGCGGCGCCGTGAAGCGAAACAGGTCGTGCGCTGTGCACTGGGGGCCGCGGAAGGCAATTGTGGCGCGCTTGGCGGGGTTCGTCGAGGCTGGCGCGGTCCCGCACCAGTGGAGAGTTGCGGGCGAAACTGTGCTGTCAGTAGGGCTGGACAGGGCGGCCGGGCGAGCGTCTGGCGCGCTGAGGGGCCAGGTCACTCTGTGTGGGCCCTCTCCGCACGGCGCTGGGCGCTATAGCTGCTTCGAGCGCCGGTCGGATGGAAGGTCCCGTGGTGATGACATCGCCAAGTCATGTCGTGCGCTCGCCGGATGCGCAGGACTCGCCCCGGGGCCAGCGACCAACTAGGTACGGCCCGGCGGGACGCCTGGGACGCCGTCGAGCGGGCCTGTCGACGTGCCCAGACGACAGAACATGCTCGAAATATCCGCCCGTGCGGACACGACGCCGCCGAAGTGACGCCGTGGATCGGCGCGCGAGCTTTGCCGAGACGGGACGCCTAGGCTCCCCGCGCCTCCTCCCACGGCGCGCCGGCGCACCGCGTGTCCGCCCGCAGCCCTGCTTCCGCGACCGCACCGGCGGGCGCGTCGCGCGCCGCACTGAGCGGCTCACTGCGGCCGCATTGCCCATCCCGCGCCCTCTGGACGCACCTGTGGGGCTGGGCGCGCCCTGCCGGCGCCTCCTGGCGGTCCGCGGCCGGGAACGGCGGCGCCCACGGGCGTTGTTCTCTCCTGTGCGTGCAGAACTCGATTGGACTTTGGGGCGGGGAAGGCGGACGCGGCGGCCCAGCAGGGCGCCCTGCCGGAAGGTGGTTGCGCGGCCGGCGCGGCGGCTCCAGACCCTGTCCGTCCGTCAGGCTCGTCCACCCCGGTGGCGCATGCGTTCAACTACCCGCGCGGGCTCGCCCACATCTACCTGGCGGTCGACGACTACTACCGCAACTGCGAGAGCGACCTGCAGGGCAGGTCCGCCAACCACGTCCGACAGGCCCTCGCGGCCCTCGAGATGTGCGTGCGGGACTTCCAGGACCTGTACGACGAGCTCCAGGTGCGCTCCAGCGCCCCGTGCGTCGCGTGCTCGCCGGCGCGCGGCGCGCCAGCCACCCCGCCCGCCCGCCGCCGACGCCGCCGACGCGCCCGCGCGCCGCCGCCGCAGGTCCGGGGCACGGCGCGGTCGCTCACGGGCGTCCCGGAGCTCGACGAGGGGCAGGGCGCGGCGTCGCTCCCGGCCGACTCCCCCCTGGCGCCCTCCGCACCGCCCGTGTGGACCGGCAAGGGGCGCTTCGCGGGGTCGGCGAGCGAGCCCGCGTCGCCCGCGCGGCAGGGCGGCAGCCCGGCGGCGCAGCGGTCGCCCCAGCGGCTCGAGGGCGCGAACGGCAGCGCGGCCAAGTCGCCACTGAGCGCGGGCGCGGAGAGCCCCGCGGGGAGCGCGGGGTCGCTGCTGTCGCGGCGCGCGGGGTCGCAGCGCGAGCTGCTCGTCGTGGTGGGCTCGGACGTGACCCCGTCGCAGCAGGCGCCGCTGATCCGGGACCGCCTGAGTCAGCCCAGCAGTCGGGCGTCCGAGAGCGAGGACGTGCGGCGGCGCGTGGGGAGCAAGCTGCGGCGCGGGCGCCGGCAGCGCATGGACAAGGAGCTCGAGCGGCTCATGAAGCTGGCGAGGGCAGAGGACGAGCGGAGGGCCGCGCGGGCGCGCGCGGGGGGCGACGCGCGCGCGGGGCCGAGCAGCACCGAGCGCGTGCAGATGGTGCGCACGCATCGGCGCCCACCGGGGGAGCTCGCCGGCGCACGCAGAAGAGGTTCGCGAAACGACATGACATGACATGACGTGGCGATGGTGTGTTTGTGCGTGCGTGTCTGCAGGCGACGGAGCGGCGGCACTCGTACCTGGAGGCGGTGTCGCGGCGCGCGCGCGAGGAGTCGATCAAGGTCGACGAGGTGCACTTCATCCAGGAGCTCGAGGCCGAGGGGCGCGCCAACGCGCTGCGGGAGCGCGTGGGCGCGGCGGGGGCGCGCAAGGAGGCCGCGCTCGAGCGCATCCGCAGCAAGGCGTCGACCTTCGTGGAGCGCGGCGGGTCCGCGCAGGAGCGCAAGGCGCGCATGGAGGAGGAGCGGCTCGCGCGGCTGGAGGCCAGCGCCAAGCTCAAGGAGGCCGCGCAGCTGCGGCTGGCCGAGGAGCGCAAGCTGGCGCACCTGGCGGCGATGCGCGCGCGGCAGGAGCAGCAGCGGGCCGCGCAGCACAAGGCCGAGCTCAACGCGGAGGTGCGCGTGGGTGCGACGTGGGTGGATGCGCGCAGTGCTGCCTGCTTGCCGTGCGCGTCGTGACGCGACGCTCGCTGCGTTCCCCGTGCAGACGTTCCGCGAGGAGCGCCGGCGTCGGCTGGAGACGCGGCTGGCGGAGGCGGACATGCGGCGGTCGCGGTACCTGGCGGAGATCCGGGACCGCGCGGCGGTGGGCAAGGACACGGGCGCGCCGCGGGAGGGGGTCGCGCGCGACGGCGAGGGCGGTTCGCCGTCGGCGCGCCTCGCGGAGGGCTCCCCGCGCGCGCGCAGCGGGCAGCCGTCGCCGTCGCCGTGGACGCAGCGGGCGTCGGCGCGGGAGCGGGAGGCGTCGCCGACGCTCGCCGCGCCGGGGTCCCCGAGCGGTCCGTCGTACGACCCGCAGTGGGCGCACGCGGGGCAGATGTGGGCGGCGGGGCGCGCGTTCCGCACCGCGGCGTCGATGGCGAACCGCTTCAAGGGCATGCGGCGGCGCTCGAAGAAGCTGCAGATCCGCATGGACGACACGCGGCTGGCGATCCTGGCGGAGGAGCGCAAGCGGCGGCCGGCGGGGGAGAAGATGGAGGGCGCGGGGTCGTGGACGTCGCCGCTGCTGATCACCGCGAAGGAGCTCGAGTTGCTGTCGCAGCAGCTCAGCGGGGCGGGGTCGCACGCGGAGCGGGGGCGCGCGCAGGAGCGGCTCGCGGCGGCCGCGGGGAGCCTCGAGGGCCTCCTCGCGCGGTCCCCGCCGGACCCGCAGGGCGAGGACACGGCGCGGCTGGCCACGGCGCTGGTGCGGCTGGCCTCGTCGCCCTTCCCCAAGGGGCCGCTGCGCGGGGGCGACGCGGAGCGGGGCGCGGGCGGGAGCGAGCACGGCGGGAGCGACGGCGCGGGCGAGGCCGAGCCCGCCGCCGCGCGCCGGAAGGACGCCGAGCCCATCGCGCTGCCGACGGCGGCGCGGCTGCTGGCGTGCGCGCTGGGCGTCCTGCGCTCGGGCCCGCGGCCGGCGTTGCGCGCGCTGCGCGAGTGCGTGCTCCCGTCGCTGGCGTCGCGCATGGTCACGCTCGTGGACCTGGCCGTGCACCGCGACTCTTCGGATCTGGGGTGCCTCCCGCTGCTGCCCGAGGAGGCCTCCTTCCTCGAGAGCGCGTTCGGGACGATCGCGCGCGTGCTCTCGGCGGGGCGCGAGGAGGCGCCCGCGCTGCCGCAGGAGTGGGCGACGCTCCTGGAGCTCACGCGCGGGCAGCTGCTCGCGGCGGGGCTGGTGTACCGCGTGCACGAGGTGCTGGCGCTGTTCGAGAGCGAGGAGGCGGCGACGGCGGTCCCCGCGCACGTCGAGGCGACGCTCGAGGCGCTCGAGGCGCTGTCGGCGCCGCGGCCCGAGGACCTGAAGCCCCTGCCGCGGGACACCCCCCCGTCGTCGTGGTCGGTGGCGCTCTCGCTGATGATCTTCGTGAAGGAGACGCACCTCGTGCGGCTCACGTCCGTGCTGACCTCCGTCCTCCTGCGCCACCAGGCGGCCCGCGCGGAGACCCCCGGCCCCGCGCGCGACGGCGAGACGCCCAGCGCGCGCAGGGCCGGCGCGCCGCTCCCGCGCAACTTCGACTCGGTGGCGCTGCGCGTCCTGCGCACGCTCAACAACTTCGCGATCCTCGACATCCGCGCGGTCCAGACCCTCCTCGCCCTCCCGGACCTGCGCCTGGAGATCCTGCACCTGCTCTCGTTCCTCCTGCAGCGGTGCTGCGCGCGCCTCGAGGACGCCGCGGGCGACACCGCGGGCCCGTCGACGCCCGACACCGCCCCGGACACGGCCCTGAACGACGCCATGCTCGACGAGGTCCTGCGCCTCCTCGGCGCGGCCGTCCTCATGCACCCGGGCAACCAGGCCATGCTGCAGTGGGGCCGCACGCCCATACTCAAGCAGCTCCTCGCCCTCCCCTCCAGCTACGCCGGGTCCGCGCGCGGCGCCGCCGTCGCGCTCCCCGCGCTGCTCGCCGCGGTCTTCGAGTGCCCGTCCAACTGCCTGCTGGTGGCCAAGGCGAGCCCGGGGCCGCGGGCGGACGCGGCGAGCCTGCCGAAGCAGCCGCCGTCGGGCGCGGCCGCGGTGGAGGCGCTGCGGCTCGAGGACAGCGCGTGCAAGACGCCCGTGTCGCCGGCGAGCGGCCTCCCGCGGACACCGGCGTCGGCCGAGGCCGAGGCGGCGCCGTACGGGCTGAACCTGCAGTCGCTGCTGCGGTACGTGACGGACGTGAAGGAGACGCTGCTCGCGGAGTACAAGCGCGGCACGGACGAGAAGGACGGGGCGGCCGCGCCGGGCACGCCCATGGCCCGGCAGTCGGCGCGGGCGGCGCTCTGGCGGGAGGACCAGTCGGACGCGCGGTACAGCATCTGCACGCGCTTCCCGCAGGCGCTGCTCCCGCGGGCACAGGCGTTCCTGTCCGCGTTGCTGCCAACCACCGCGTCTCCAGGGCCAGACGCATCATGATGCGCGCGCAGTGTTTGCGGCTGCAGACTGTGACTCTCGTTGCTCCCGGACGGCGCCCAGCCACCGTGTGAGTTGCTGGCGGCTGTGGCACGGCCACTATCGTTCACGGGCCCACCTGCGAAGAGAGGGGGGGTGTGCCACCAACTGAGGATGACTGGCTGCGCCGTAGGCGAGCAGGTCATTGCGACCTCGCGCGTCACGGGGCCGGACGCTGCGGCGACGCGAACGCGCCTCGTGACCCCAGGTGCAGCCGGCGAGCCGAGCGCGCCACGTCGTCGAAGCAGGACACTGTGACCGGCGCAAGTTGCATCCCGCGGGCCAGTCTATCCCTCGAAGCGGTTTCGGGGCGGGCCACGCCGACGTGCAGCGAGGCATCGACTTGAAGGATGAGTCGGGTCGTCGCTTCGCGGACCGCGTCGCTGCTGTGCCGGCTAGCTGCGACGCAAGGGGTGCCAGGTGAGCGGCGCCTCTGCGCTCGCGGACCGGCGACGTTCCGGAGCGCGGCGCCGCCGCCCGCGCAGATTCACACATGTGGCCGCGGGGCCTGGGGTGGTTTCGCGATTCGTGCAAGCCCTGCAGCGCCTCCGCCGGCTCGCTAGCTGATAGCGCTGGCCTGCCTGCCTGAGTTGCCGTCCGCGGTGGGCCGTTTCCGAGTTCCATCGCCGCCGAGCGCTTATCAGTGGAACGAGAGGCGATGTGGATCGGACCTGCGTGCGGACTGTGGTTTCGCGCGCTGCAGGGGCTGCGGGGGGCCTGGGAGGTGGTTTGGCGGCGATGGCCGCGCGAGCGGTCTCGGGCTCTGGCTTCCTATCTCGCTTCATGAGCAACAAGCCAGAGAATGTCGTTTACCAGGGACCGGGCACCACGCGGTTGGCCGCCGGGGGAGATGACGGCGGCAATGGCTCTGCGACGCGCGTGACCCTCAGGACGATCGACAAGAAGTTCCGCGCGGGCGAGCGCCTCACGATGGTCACCGCGTACGACTACCCCAGCGCGGTGCACTGCGACCTCGCAGGCACGTCCACAGCCCCGCCGCCCGCGCACCGTCGCCCGCGACACATCCGCAGCCCACACCCCCACGCCCGCACCGACGACGCGTGTCCGCGCCGCAGGGATCGACATGTGCCTGGTCGGGGACTCGGCGGCGATGGTCGTGCACGGGCACGACACGACGCTCCCGATCTCGCTGGACGACATGATCACGCACTGCAAGGCGGTGGCGCGGGGCGCGTCGCGGCCGCTGCTGGTGGGCGACCTGCCGTTCGGGTCGTACGAGAACGGCACGTACGACGCCGTGCAGTCCGCGGTGCGGATGATGAAGGAGGGCGGCATGGACTGCGTGAAGCTCGAGGGCGGGCAGGCGGCGCGCGTGGCGGCGGCGCGCGCCATCGTCGGGGTGGGCATCGCCGTCATGGGGCACGTGGGGCTCAACCCGCAGAGCATCAGCGTCCTCGGCGGGTTCCGCCCGCAGGTGCGCACGCCCGCCCCGAGCGCCTCGCCGTCGCGCATCGCGTCGCTTGTGCGCGTTGCATGGACGCCGCAGCGTGGGTGCGCGTGTCTGCAGGCCCAGACGGCGTCGGACGCGCTGCGGGTGGTCAAGGAGGCGCGGGCGCTGCAGGAGGCGGGGTGTTTCGCGGTCGTGCTGGAGTGCGTGCCGCAGAGCGTCGCGGCGGCGGTGACGGAGATGCTGGACATCCCCACCATCGGCATCGGCGCGGGGCCGCACGTGTCCGGGCAGGTGCTGGTGTACCACGACCTGCTGGGGATGATGCAGCACCCGCACCACGCCAAGGTGGCCCCGAAGTTCTGCAAGCAGTTTGCGCAGATCGGGGAGGCCGTTCAGGAGGGGCTGCAAGCCTACCGGCGGGAGGTGGAGGAGGGGACGTTCCCGGGGCCCGAGCACTCGCCCTACTCGATCAAGGAGAAGGAGGTGCAGGGCCTCGTGCGCGGGCTGCGCGGCATGGGCATGGAGTCGGCCGCAGACGCAGTCCTGCGCGCGTTCGGGGGCCACCCGTACGGCGGCGGCAGGAGCGGGTACGGCTGCTGACGGCGCCGCGCCGGGGTCACAGCGGCGGGCGGCTCAGCGGCACGGCCCGTGGCAGACGAGCGGGGGGTCGACGAGCAGGTCGACCACGGCGTCCGCGGGGGGCAGGAGGCCGCGCCACGTGGCCATCGCCGCGAGGGAGACCTCCCAGTCGAACGGGGCGCCCGCGCCCGGGAGCCAGCGCGCGACGAGGGTCCTCGCGGTCGTTGCGCGCACCAGGTACGCCACGGAGTAGACCTGGTACTTGGCCAGTCTGACATCTGTGAAGCCAGCGCTGCCGACCACGGGGCCGAGGTCCTCGGGACGCGAGATCGGTGGAAAGAGGAAGCTCCCGCCTGCCGAGCCTGTGTCCCATCCTGCGTTGGCGAAGGGCGTGTTGCGCGGTTGGATGAAATCAAAATCAAGCCTTGCGTTGTGGGACGACAGCGTGCAGCGATGCGCACCGAAGTCAGAGATGAGGCGGACGACGCCCCAGTCCCTCGGCAGTGAGCGCAGCAGCCCGGGCAGGAGGTCGAACAAGGACGACGTGCTGGGCGGCAGCCACGCGTCGTCTTCCAGCACGAGGCACGCCGACCGTCCGGTGGCCAGACACGTGCGCAGAGCTTCGACGTGCGCAGCGCGCGCCCCAAACTGTTTCAGGTGTAGCGCGTCGCCATCCACGGCGCTTTGATTGGTTGGACTTGCTGCCGCCCTTCGCCGGAGTCGTCGCGCGTTCTCGACGCTCTCCTTCTCGCTGCCGATACTGAACGCGTCGACTGTGTCAGCCATCGCTTCTCCCGACGGCGTCGACGCCGCGAGGGGGTCGGCGCCGGTGACAAACACCTCGAGTGTCACGTTTAGCGTTCGTTCTCGGCCGAGGCGAGCGAGCACCTCGTCAGCTCGACTCGTCGCGTTGCTGTCGGTCCGTGTGACGACGATGACCGGCAGCGGCACGCAGCTGGCCGTCGCGCACGCGCTTGATTCCGGCACGAACCGCGGCGCCGCTGCAAGCGCCCTGTCCCACGTGGTCCACGCATGCGCGCTCACTGCGAGGTCTGCGAAGCCCTTCCCTTCGTCCGATTCAGACAGCATCAGGTCGTTCATCAGCGCCCTCGCCGCGCAGATGTCGCGGGAGGCGCCCGTGGCATCCAAACATTGCGCAGCTTGAATTGCAGGCGGACGCGGACGGACGCAGGTGTCCCGACACCCAACCTGCACAATATGAATCTCGGGCTGCGTGAATAGCCCCGTGAAGATGCCCAAGGCCAAGACGGCGATCACTGCCGCCTGGGAGAGAACAAGCGCCCTCATGGCCGGAACAACGCGCCGTGGTGCCCGGACCTGCGTGCGAGGCAACGCGCGCGCGGCCCGGAGCATCCAACTGCCAGACGTGGCGGCGCGGGGCGCAGGGCCGCGCACATCGCGCAGTCACACGGCCGCAGGAACACGACGCTGCCATGTCACGCGACGAGCTGGCACCGCAGCGCGGCGCGGGGCGGCCGGGTCTCGCGCGCCGCCGTCGACGCTCTGGTCGGCGTCCTACCGCCGCCAGTCCGCGCGCCTGCGGCCTCCCCGCGACGTGGCGGCCACAGCCACGCACCGCGTGTGCCATCGCACCGGCACGCGTCACCCGTCGTGCACGCCCTTGATGACCTCCTCCGGCGTCGGCTCGCACCCGTCGTCGACCCCCATCACCACGCCCCACTTCAGCAGCTCCGCGAACGCCTCCAAGTCCAGCACCTTGATGCGCGGCGACGCCCGCGCCAGCTCCCTCTCGCCCTCCGTGCAGTACCCCCACTCCGCGAGGTACAGCTTGACGTCGCTCAGCGCGGGCACCTCGGCCGCGTGCAGCAGCGTGTCGACTCTGTCGTCGATGAAGTGCAGCGTCGCCCCGCCCTCCGCAATCAGCGGGCGCGACATTATGGTCCGCAGCGCCTCCACCTGCGGCCGCGCGCGCGCGTACGACCTGAGCGGGCTGAGCACACGCAGGAGGCTCCCGGTCGCGCGCTGCGGGGGTGCCGCCGCCGCCGCCGCCGCACCTTCTTCTCTTCCGGGGGGAGGAGTGACGCCATGACCCGCGGACTCCCCTCCTCGACACCCTCCATGCCGACGAGGCCCCCGAGCACCGCGGCGACGCGCTTGCCGCTCTTGCTCGACACCAGGTACGACGGGTACGGGCACTCCCGCATCGCGCCCACGACCCCCGGGTAGGCCCGCTGCCCCTCGAGGTAGGTCCCCGCGGCCACCTCGGCGTCGCGGATGCGGCCGAACACCGCGTCGATGTGCTCCGCGGACGCGCCCCAGGCGGACACCGCCTCGCGCCACACGGCCGCCCAGGCACCGCGGGAGAGGATCCGGGTCTCTGGACGCAAGGGGGCGCGGGGGCGGGCGGGCGAGGTGAGGGTGTTGCGCGGTGCTGCGCGGTGTCCTTGGTGCCGCCGCGCTGGTCCCGCCGCGCTCGGTCGGCGCGGCGCGCTCACCTGTGTCCGGCGCGGGGTGCTCCGCCAACATGCGCGCCTGCACCACCGCCTCAAAGCCCTTGACGATCACCGGGCGCACGCGACGCAGAGCTGCGCGGATGAGGGGCGCGGAGCACGTGAGGCACCAGAACATGTCGATGAGCGTCCCGGAGATGGCAGATACCGGGCGGGCCCGCGGTGCGAGCGCCAAACCGACCTTGTCGCAGCGCGCCCTCATCTGCGCCCGCCATCGTCTCCGGCCAGATCTCTGTGGCGGCGGCGATGGCCGCGCGGGTGACCTCAGGCTCTGAGTCGACGAGCACGCCGTCGACGTCGATGGCAAACACGTCGGTGGGCCCTGCCGCGGCCCTCAAGGAGCGTGCCTTGGCACGTGCCGGGCCTTGGCGCGCCCGCCACGGCACCTGTCTAGGGATAGAGAGGCGACATCGACGCGGAGAGGCCCGTGGATGCCCGGCGCGCACGGTCGCCGCGGCCCGGATCGCCACCGCGCCACCCATGGGTCGTGCGCAGCGGACGTCGACAGGCTGCGATATTCGCCCGCGTACCGGGCCGAAGCTGCGTTTGATATTTCTCAGACGTTGACTGCTTCCAGGCGTAGACTACAGCGAGGTCATCCGCCCCCGACGGCGTGCAATGAAGCGCGGCGGTGGCGGCACCGCGGGAGCTCTGTGCAGGCACGGGTCAGTCTGACCTGACTCTGCGCGGCACCCTGCGCGGCGCACCGTCAACGGACGGCGCCAGGTCAGTCAGGCCGTCGCATCGAAGCGAGAGGACAAGGTGGGGGTCACAAATATCACAAAAACACTCTCGCTGTGTCGTGCGCCTGCTGGGGCCCGGTCGACCGGCCCCCCTTTCAGGACGGGTGCAGCGCCGGGGCGCCATCTGCGCTGACGACCGGCCGGTGCGGCTTCGGCGCGGCGGGGTTGCCTGTGGCGTAAAAGCTGCGCAGCAGCTCCACGGCCTCCTGCGCCCGCACACCGCCCGTGGTGGGGAACCCGGGGGACGCGGCCCCGCCGCAGCCCCCGCATCCAGCGTCGCTCACGCTCAGGATCGAGCCGCACCCGCCGAACTTGTCGTTGCGGCACCCTGCGGTGCAGCACACACGGCACACACGCGCGCGGTCAGTCAGCGCGCTCGGCCCTCGAGCGCAGCGCACGACGCCGCGCGAACGCGCAGGTGTGCGGCACGTCGGGGCTACGCGGGGCGCACCGTACACGGCGTGCTTGAGCCCTAGGATGGACAGGGCGCCGGCACACATGATGCACGGCTCGACGGTGACGTACAGCGTGCACTCGTGCAGACGGAGCTGCGCGCAGTCGCCGCCGGCGTCGGCGATCATACCGTCGATCGCCACCAGCTCGGCGTGCCGCGTGGCGTTCCTGCAGCCATGCATGTGCCTCAGTGCATGTGGCGGTGTGCGGCCGGTGCAGTTCCGGGCCGCGGACGCACCGGTCCCTGCGACATTCTCGTGGAAGCGGCAGCGCGTCGCGTTCCGGCGTCGGCCCGGCAGCGCGCGCCGGACACGCCGCGCGGTGGAGGGAGGAGCAGCGCACCTCGTCGCGTTCGTCTCGTTTCCGCCCCTGCCGACAATCACGCCGTCACGAACGAACACGCAGCCGACGGGCACCTCGCGCCGCGCGGCCGCCGTCCGCGCCTGCTGCAGCGCGTGCTCCATCCACCGGCTGTGCTCCGCATCCGCCGTGCCGGCGGCCGGCTGCTCCGCCATTCACACTCCGGCGGGGCCCAGACGTCCGGCTATACTGCTCCGATCTCCTCTACGGCGGAGCGGCGCCCCGCCGCGACCCGTCGCCGCGGCCCGCGCGCCCACATTCACCTCGAGCGCTCTGATCACCGAGCCGCTTGCAAGGGGCAATCAGGCGGGTTCAGGGCCAGCGATGTGCCGCCACGCACCCGCGCACGGGCGGCAACATTGGCCGGGAGCCGCTCAGGCCAGGTGTCGGCCCCCGCCGCCCGTGCACGACCCGGGGAACACCGTCGGGGAGGCCGTGGGGCCGGGGACTCCCCGGGAGGCCGCGAGCAGGGGCCACATGTGCCCGCGCGCTGCCGTGCGAGCGCGAAAGCTCTTCGTCGACGTCGGCCCGCCGATGCGCCCAGCGCTGTGCGCGCTCTGTAGATCGACAGCAGTGCGTGTCATGCTATCGTCCAGCGGCGGCTCACTGCGACACAAACCACTGCTTTCGTCGGGCCACATTGTCCGCGCTGGGCGGTCAGCCCCGGTTCGGCGTCGCCTGGAGCTTCTAGGGCGCACCCTCGCCCCGCACGGGCGGCGTTCGGGCGTTGGGAGGTTGCCGCCGGCGGTGCACTGGTGGCCCGTGGTAGCTGCGGCGATGTTGCCCGCGGATCAAGCCCCGGAGGCGAAGAGGCAGAAGCTAGACGGGAAAGCAGGTGACTCTAGCGCGAGCGAGGTCAACCGTGCGCGGCACGTGAGCGCGCAGCACCATTGCTTCGACAAATGCGGTCGCTGACGCGGCGCTCGTGGGTGTTGGCCGCCGTTTCTGCGATGCAGGAGGTCAGGCGTCCTCGAAAAAGGCCAAGAAGACGACCGTTCGCTTCCTGATCAACGAGGCGGCCCGCACGAAGGACGTCGATGCTGCTCTGGACGCCTTCACGCGCGCGCGGGAGGCCGGGGACGTAGCGCTCAACAGCGTCCAGCTACACTGCATCATTCTGAGCCTGGTTGCGGGCAAGTGCCCCGTCCTATCCCCCGCCGCGCGCAGGCCGGGTCTGTTGCATCCACGCGCTCTCCACAGCGTCCCGTGCCGGCACCGCGCGCGCCGCAGGCTCGGAGTCATGGGAGGCGGAGGTCGCCCGCGCGGCGAGGGAGGGCCAGGCGGGTCCGGAGACCGCGGAGATGCTGCGGCGCTCGCAGGCGGTGCTGGACAGCCTGGACGCGCTGGGCGAGCACCACGCGAAGGACGTGAAGAAGAACGCGGAGGTCCTGTGCACGATGCGCGCGCGGCTCCGCGCGCTGCACGGAGACGCGCGCGGGGCGCTGGAGATCGCCCGCGCGGGGCTGGCGGCGGGTGCGCGGTGCAAGCTGCGGACGTTCGCGCCGGCGCTGCTGGGCGCGTGCGCGGGGCGCGACGTGGGGATGCTGCGGGAGGTGCAGGCGGCGCTGCGCGGGGCGTGCATCGCGCTGGCGGAGCCGGAGTTCCGCCACGTGGTGCGGTGTCTGTCGGAGGAGGGGGGCGTTGAAGAGGTGGAGGAGGTGCTGCGGGAGATGGCGCGGGAGGTGGACGACGTGGACGAGGACACGGCGGCGGTGCTGCGGGAGGCGTTCGCGGCGCGCAGGGACGGGCGGGAGTGGGTGTGCGAGCAGTGCGAGGTCGAGGGGTCGGGCGACACCCCCGCGGGGACCCTGCGCGCGCTCGACCTGGAGGGCGAGGAGTGGGACGAGTTCCGAGAGGTGCGCACGCCCCGCGGACGCGGCCCTCTTCGCGCGCGTGCCCTGCCGCCCTGCACGCGCAGCCACCCGCTCCGTCGCCCGAACCTCTCGGCCGACCCCCCCCCTCCGTCTTGCAGGGCGTGAAGCAGCTCGCGATGCAGCGGCACGGCGGGCAGGCGCCCGCGGCGTTCGAGACCTTCGTGGCGTGGCTGGAGAAGCACGGGCCCTTCCACGTGCTGATCGACGGGGCGAACGTGGCGCTGTTCGGGCAGAACTTCAAGTCCGGGGGGTTCCAGTTCGAGCAGATCGAGCGGGTGTACGACCGCGTGCAGGAGGAGTACCCCGAGCTGCGGCCCGTGGTGTTTTTGCACGTGGGGCGCATCAAGTCGAAGCTGGCGCGCACGCGGGAGGCGCGGGCGTTCCTCGACAAGCTCGAGGCGAACCACGCGCTCTACGTCACCCCGCAGGGCTCCAACGACGACTGGTACTGGATGTACGCCGCCGCCGTGGCCAAGCAGGTGCGCCGGTGCCTCGCACGTGTGCCCTCCCGCCCCCGCGCAGCCCGCGGCCCCGCACCACCGCACCGAGAGCGCCCCCTCGCTGCGCTGCAGAGCGGCATGCTGGTGTCGAACGACCTCATGCGGGACCACTCCTTCCAGCTCCTGGCGCCGCGCTACTTCTGGCGGTGGCGGCAGCGCCACCAGCTGCGCTTCAAGGTCTCCGACAAGCACCTGGAGCTCTTCCCGCCGCCCGCCTTCACGCGGTGCATCCAGCGCTTGCCGGACAACGGCGCGTGGTGCTTCCCCGTGCGCACGCCGCCCCCTGCACCCGCGCCCGCTGCCGAGGGCGACGGCGGCGGCCAGGGGCCCGCGCCCGCGCCCGAGGCCGAGGCCGAGGTCGAGGTCGAGGTCGAGGTCGAGGTCGAGGTGCCGAACGCGGGCGAGGCGGAGGTCGGGGACGAGGAGGAGGAGGAGGAGCTCGGGCGGGAGTGGCTGGTGTGCTACCCGCGGAGCTGAGGGCGCAGTGCGGGGCCCGCTCGGACCGGCGCGCGGGCCGACGACGGCGCGGGCTCGTGGGCGCCGCGGGCACGGCCGGGACCGCCGCGCGGAGTCCGCCGCTGATTGACCCTTGTGATGAGTGCGCACGCAGCGTGTCGTGGCTTGGCCTCGCTCCGTGTGCACCAGCCGTCGCCCGGTCGGGCCCCGGGGGTCCACGCGGGGAGGGCATGGCGCTCCGGCTGCGGCCGGCAGGAACGGCCATGGCATCGCCCGAGGCACCATTGCACCGCCGGCTCCCTCGTAGGTCCACAACCCCCCGCACCCGCCCTGCCCGTCACCGGCCCCTTCGATCCGCGCGGTCCCAATGTCACTCCGTAGGCGTGGGCGGTGGGACTCAGGGTCCGGGATCCCCCACAACAGGGGGGGGGGGACGCGGCCCCTCCTGGGCCCGGGCTTGCGGGATGATTTTGGGCGCCAGCGCCCCCCGCGAGCGATGCTTCCTGCACATATCTGGATAACACAGTACGAATGTGGCGCTCCAGACCGGCCCTGCCGCTTCTGTGCGGCCTGGTCCTGCTGGTGCTGTCCTGCGGGGCACAGGCCCTGAGTGACGAGGTCCTCGCCGCGAAGGAAAGACTCCTTCATGACACGAGAACCTTCATGCGCCGCCTGACCGAGGCAGCTGATGCCGCCAGGTGCGTCGCCAGGCCGGCTCCCAAACGCCAAAGATGCGCGAGGGCGGGGCGGGCCCAGTCGCGGGGTGGAACGAACGGTTCGATGCATGCGGCGCATGCACATGATTACGAAGATCCGGCCGAGGCATGTGGGCATGTCCAAGGTTGCGCAATTTCGACGCGCCGGCAGAGGGGTCACTGCCAGCTGGCAAAGAGCCCTGCGCCAGCGCAAGGCGTTTTGTCCGGGCGAAGGAACCCGTGCGGGCGAGATCGAAGGCTCATGCGTTCCAGAAGCCTCACTTGCATGTCTTAAAGAGCCGCATTTCGCGGCAAACGGCACGAATCCGGCCAGGCCCATTCGCGGCCGGTGCCCTGTCACATTTGTCCACCGTGTGCCGCCTGACTGACGAAAGATCGTTCGTGGGTGGAGGCCGGTCGGTCCCTGCAGGCAGCGTGAGCTCCAGCAGACGAGCGTGGCGAAGTGCGAGCTGGAGGGGGGCCAGTGCACCGTCCGCACGGCCGCGATCACCGCGTTCGACAGGCCCGCGTTCCCCTTCACCCGCTTCCTCTGGGAGATGAGTGCCATCGAGCTGGTGCGTCGGCCCGTGCGCGGCGACGTCAGATGGTGTTCGTGACTGTGGCGCGCGCGGCACAACATCAACATGAAACCGAGACGTGCCGAGGCTGGCGCTGCTCGAGACCCTCAGCGCCGAACGAGCACGCGGCCCTGCTGCGATGCAGGTGTGCTCGGGGCGCACGACGAAGGCCACGTGCGAGGGCTTTGGCAACGGCGAGGAGTGCAGCTGGTCGGGCTCGCAGGCAACCAACTCGACGGCCGGCTCCTGCAGCGCCTCGCCGCTCAACGTGAGTGGCCCGCCGCCTCGCGCCCGCCGCGCCCTCAAGTCCCCCCCCCCCGCCCCTCGTGACGCAGCTGTTCCCGTGCCATGTACGCGCAGTTCTTTTGCAAGCGCTCGGCCGGGTACGAGATCTTCCGGTCGACCGAGGTGTGCGGGTTCGAGCCCAGCAGCCAGACGGCGGTGTGCAACAAGCCCGGCTGCACGCTCAAGACGATCGACTTCGGCGCGGCGTTTGGCGACAGCTCGGGCAGCTCGGGCAACTCGGGCTTCAGGCAGGAGGTGTGCGTCAGCGACGGGTTCGAGGCCGAGATGTTCGCGAGCTTCATCGCTTTGGGCCTGGGCGGCCTCACGGGGAACCAGCCCACGGCCGCGGAGATCGACCGGCTGCTGGCGGACATCCTGGGGACGTGCCAGATCGCGCTGCTGATGCGGCGCCTGGGCGCCTCGGCGGTCGGCGTGCAGCCCGGGGCCGGCGACGTGTGCGCGAGCATCGGCACCGAGACGGCGTGCAACGCCAACCCGTCCTGCGCCTACTTCCAGCCGGCGTCGTCGTGCCTGAGCGAGAACGAGGCCGCCTTCATCCGGCAGAACTTCGACAACTTCGTGCTGAACGCGTACGCCACGCTCAGCAAGCAGTGCAGCGTCGCGGGCGCCGCGGGGACGTGCACCGCCGAGACGCTGGCGTTCTCGGCGGACTTTGTGTCGGCGCGGGAGGACGGCAACGTGGTGACGATGAACGACGACGGGAACGTGGGCAGCGCCGTCGCGACGGGCTTCGACGCCAGCGTGCGCATGACGTTCCAGAAGGTGCTGTCGGCCGCGGAGCAGGCGGCGGTGGAGGCGGACGTGCGGCGGCGCATGCACCCGTCCTGCGTCAACAACGGCACCGCGGTGGCGGTGTGCAGCGTGCAGGCCGCGCTCACGCCGGCCAGCTCGCGCCGCGGGCTGCTGTCGGGGCGGTGGGGCAGGGGGGTGTTGCAGGGGACCGTCGGGTACGACCTGGCAGTGTCTGGCCGGTTCAAGAACTCGCAGGAGGCGCAGGACAGCGCGACGGTGTTCAACAACGCCGTCTCCAACAACGAGCTGGAGCAGTGGGCCACGGCGGTGACGGGCACGCAGGCGGCCCTGCAGACGAAGACCACGGCCTCCGTCACCACGGTGGGGGGCGGCTCCGTGGGAAGCGGGGCCTCGGCGGCGCTCGCGGGGGTCGTCGCGGTGGCGTCCATGCTCGCGCTGATGCTGCTGGCGTGACGCAAGTGACGAGGACACGAGGGCGGGGCCGTTGACACAAGCACACATCGGGTTGCAATCTGCATACATGCACGGCCGCACGCCAGCACCCGGACCGCGCCCGTGCACACCAGGCCGGTCCGCGTGCTGGGACTCCCCACGTCGGCGACCTCTCAGCTGTGATGAGTGAACGTCGGGCACAACAGTCTCGCCCTCGGGGGTGTCAAACGCACACAGGCCTGGCGCCGCCCCCCGGCGTCAGAGCCCGAGGACGCGCTTCCAGCGCACTGTGCTCCGTGCCTGCGTCCGACGAGTCGCGCTTGCGCGCCCGATCACTTCTCGCGCCCGTCGGGACGACGGTCCCTTATATGAGGAGGCAGAGGATGGAAGGAGACGCATCCCGTTCGCGGCAGGCAGGAGCTGCGCTGGCCCGCACCGCCGCGGAACGCGCCAACGCGAAGGATTTCGAGGCCGCTCTCGAGGCGGCCTCGAGAGCGCTGGACGAGGACCCGGCCAACATCAAGGCCTGGTTCCAGAGGGCGCGCGCTCAGGTCGAGCTTGGGCAGGCGGGGAGCGCCCTAGATAGCGTGGAAACTGCCAGACGACGCTGCGGGGCCCACCTTGGCTTCGACGGGATAGCTCGCGCTGCGTTTCGGCTCCAGCGGATCCAGCAACTGGAGATCCTAGCATCACGGGAGCGCACGCGCGAGCAGGACGGGCCGGAACCAGCGCAGGTGGGACAAGTTCCCTTTTGCCGCTTTGACGATTGACCGCAAGGCCGGCAGATCGGCCCGTGACACGCCGCTTGGAGAGTGAGCGGTTGAACGGCTCACTCTAGTCGTTCCCCGCGGTCGACGAGGCCCTCGCGGCCGCGAAACATGACCGGACGCTCCCTGGCACACACCATGCCGTATCGCGGAGGCACGCAGGAGCGACCGGGGGAGTCCGCGCGCTCCAACGTCTTCAGACGCCAAGATTTCAAACACCAAGATTACGTGGCCGACGAGCGGGATGCGACAGCCGCGCCGGCCGACCGCGGGCCAGAGCTGGAGCGCGCGTACGAGAGTCTGGGCCTCCGGTCGGGCGCGTCGCTCCGGGAGGTTCGGCGAGCATACTTGGCGGCGGCCAGGGCGTGCCATCCGGACCGTGGCGGAGGCGACGCCGCCCGCTTCATCGCCGTGCAGGCCGCCTTCTCCCGCATCGCCGCAGCAGCGAGCCCGCCCCGCTGACACCCCGTCAACCGTCCCTCAGCGTCGTCACAAGCAGAGGCCACACACCCCCCCCGCCCAGCTCCTGCCGCCGCGCTCAGTCCATGTCCATGTGCGCGCCCTTGCCGGCCCTCCCGCGGCGCGACCCGCGGCCGCGCCGCCCGCCCCCGCCCCCGCCGCGCGGCGCGGAGACGGACACCACGCCGGGCGCGGCGGCCTCGGACAGGGCGTCGTCGAACTGGACGATGATCGGCTTGGGCGCCGTCCCGTCGAGGTTTGTGATGCTGCGCATGTTCATCGCGTCCTTCGCGGCCGCCGCGTCGCTCGCGGTCCCGAAGACCACCGTGCCGATGCCAGTGCTGCGCCCCGTGCGGTCCCAGCGGATGCGCGCCGACTGTGGCCGGAACTCCTGGAAGAGCTCGAGCAGCTCGTCCTCGCTGATGTCGTCGGGGAGGTTCGAGACGATGAGCTTCGTGGACCTGCCGCCTGCAGGCCCGCCTTGCAGCCGCGAGCTGAGAGCGCCGGTGTACCCGCCGCGGCCCCTGCCGTCGAAGCGGTCGTGGGACCACACGCCGTCCATGGCGGCGAGCTTCTCCTCGCGGTTTTCCCTCACGACCGTCTGCGTGCGACGCGGGCTCTTTGCTCTGAGGTGTTGACGGCCTCCACCCGCGAGGGCCGCGAAGAACGGCACCCCGGCTTGCCCAACGCCTCATGCAGTTGCCAGTGCCCGGGTGGCGCGCATGCCGCCAAGAAAGCGCCGCAGCCTGCCCGCAACGGCCGCAACCTTTGCCCGTCCGCCAGCAGCTGCTGCGCGGCGGAGCAGCGGCCGACGAAAGGCCCTGGTTCGCGCACCTTCACCATGGCCCCCTCGCCCCTGCGGCCCCCTCGCCGTCCCTTGGCCACACCCGCCCCCTTGGCGCCGAGACCGGGCTTCACCACAACGACCTTGGCAGCCGTACCGCCCTTCCCGCCCGCGTTGCCCGGCTTCGGGCCCTTCGGCTTGCCGGCCCCGCCCTTCCGGGGACCGCCCGCCTGCTTGCGCTTCGACGCGATGATTTCATCTAGCGACTTCTCCGCGAAATCCATGATTGCTGCAGGACCCCCGAGCCCTCGCGACGGCCCAGCCTCTCTCTGCTACGGCGCGGTCGCGTTGCGCGCGACTGCTGCTGGCATGCAGGTAGCGCGAGTGTCCGGAAACGAGCGCGACGTGACACGCGCGCCCCGCGCGCCCGCCCATCAAGCCACCCGCCAGGTTTGCCACCTGACGCCTCACTGCCCCGGGGGTGTCACCGCAAGCGAAGACGTCGACGCGCCGCATCACACATCGACGCGCGCGGCCACCTACTTGGGGCGTCGCATCGACATGCTCCCGGTCTTGGCGCGGCTGCTCCCGGCCCTGCTGACGGAGCTCTTCAGCGCGCTCTTCGCCCGCGACACCGTCGCCGCGTCCTGGTAGAACGGCTCGAACCGCGTGTCCAGCAGCGACGTCTTCCGCGCGTACCACTGGTAGCGCTCCCACGCGGGCCCCTCGGACAGCTCCCTGCACGCAGCGCACGGCGAGCGCAACGTGACGGGGCGGCGCGGGGCGGGGCACGACGCGACGGGCGCGGCACGCTGCGCGTTGCGTTGCGTTGCGGGCCGGGCGGGGGCGTACACTCGCGAGGGGTGGTCGTGGCCGTCGTCGGCGCCGGTGTCGGCCTTCACCAGCTTGCGGACCTGGGCGTCGACGGCGCCGGAGATGCCGCGCTCGAGGTCGACGATGCGCTGCGGCATCGAGCTGAGCGCGTGGTTGAGCTGCCGCTTCAGCAGCGCGGCCACCTTGGCCGCGAACCGCTCGTGGTCGATCGCCACCTTGCCGTCGTCCTCGGCGTCCTTCTTGTCCTTCTTCGCGTCCGGCTTCTCCTTCTCGCCCCCCTCCCCCTCCCCCTCCCCCTCCGCCTCCGCCTCCGCCTCCTCCGCCCGCGTGGTCTCCTGCGCCTTGCGCACCGCCGCCTCCATCTCCGCGCGCAGCTTCTCCGCCTGCGTCTCGACGTCGTCGACGCCCTGGCACACCGTCTCCCAGAAGGCGTTGAACAGCATGTGCCGCCGCGTGGGCGGCAGCGCCGACGCCTCGCGGCACGCCCTGGCCGCCGCGCGCGCCGCGTCCACCGCCGCCGCGCGCGCCTCCTTCGACGCCTCGCGGTCCTTCTCCGACAGCGCCGCCGTGGCCTCCTCCACCAGCCGCGCCGCCTCGTCCACCAGGTTCAGGCTGCACGGCCACGTCTCCGGCAGCTTCGCCGCGTACGCGTCCGCGTTGGGGTCGGGCTTGGCCTTGCCCTTGGGCTGCTCCACGGGCTTCACGAGCAGGTCGCGGCACGCGAGGTACGCGTCGCGCGCCGCCTGGACCTTGTCCGGCCAGTAGTACGCCGGGATCGGCATGTCCGGGTCGTCCGCGCCCCCCGCCACCGTCGCGCTCGACGACGAGTAGGCCATCTGCCACAGCGCGTGCTCCTCCAGGCTGTACCCCGCCACGTCCTGCTCCGGCCGCGCCGCCCGCGTCTCGTCCGCGGCGTCCTCCACCGCCCGGTCCACCGCCATCGCCACCGCCACCCGCATCTGCCGCTCCGCCAGCTGCCGCTCCAGGGCCTCGCGCTCCAGCTTGCTGCCCTCGCTCCGCGTGGCCACGCCGCGCGCCACCAGCCGCAGGGGCGCGTCGGGCGCGCCCGGGACGCCGGCCTCGGGCTCCGGCTTCAGCTTGAGCTCCCACGCCGCCGTCGACATCCCCGGCCGCGAGCCCTTGAACCCGACGTACACCGCGCGCGCGTGCCCGGGGAGCAGCGAGCCGCCCTTCTCCACGAGGAAGAACTCCGGGGCCTCCGCGGGGCCGCCCTGCGCCGTCGCGTCGCGCGCCGCCAGGACGCTCATGGGCGGCGTGAAGGCCCGCCCGCGCGCGGCCGTCGCGGCGCCCATCCTGCGCGCCTGCGACAGCTCGCTCGGGAACAGGTCCACGGGCTGCCACTCGTAGTACAGGACGGTCGAGCCCGTGTTCCGCAGGACCGCGCAGCCCTGCTGGTGCCCGCCCACGGGGGCGTGCAGGAGCACGCGCGCGCCCTCCAGCTCCACCGAGGCCCCGCGCGGCGCCGCGGTCGACGCGCGGCCCGCGCTCGCCAGGCTCGCCGCGCCCGTGTGCCCGCTCTGGTCCGCGAACGAGATGTCGGCCATGGCGTTGCGCTGCTGCTCGGCCGCGTCCAGCAGCGCGTGCGCGACGTCCGGCCGCGCGCCGCGCAGCGCGTGCGCGACGTCGAAGAGCGTCACCTCGCGGCTCGCCCGCTCCCACAGCGCGTCCTGCACGCACGCACCATGAAACGCGCCCCTGTTGCACGCATTCGTGCATGCCACGGCGCGACACCCGCACGCGCGCACGCCACGCCGCGCCGCACCTCGAGCGAGGACCCCTCGACGAAGAGGTCCTCCATGTCGGGCTCGTGGCCCAGGTCGCGCTCCAGCTTCCCGAACACGCGGCGCGCCTTGTCGGCAAACGCGGGGCCCTCCTGCCACCCGCGGCGGCGCGTGCTCCCGAGCAGCGCGGCGCGCCCCAGGATCGCCTCACCGTCCGCGGTGCCGCGGAGCTCCTCCGCGAGGGTGCGCGTGCTGCGCAGGCCCGCCGACGCCCCGCCGAACAGCGCGGCGGTGGTGCCCATGCGGTCCGTGGTGAGCCGCGGCTTCCCCACGCGCTGCAGCGGCTCGCGGTCCTTCTTCGGCTGCCCGGCCTCGCACCACAGGCCCGACAGGTAGTCGTTGCCCACCTGCACGGGCCGCTCGTGGCAGTCCCGCAGCGACATCTGCCACACGCCCACGCTGTACTTGTTGCGCGCCGGCTCCGCGCGCGCGAGCGCGTCCTTCAGCTCCACCTCCGGCCGGTGGAACTCGTTCCGGTTCATCACCGTCGCCGCCGGGTCCCGCCCCGTGCGCCGCGCCAGCCGCGCCTGCGTGCGCTCCCAGTCGTCCAGCTGCGGCGCGCGCACGAAGGCCGCGACGGGTCAGACGGGGCGGGGGCAGCGCAACACAAGCCGACGCAACGCTCGCGCGGCGGCGCGCGGGCGCCACGCACCTGCTCCTCCCACCGCGACAGCGAGTTGGTGCCCTGCCCGAACGCGCCCTGCCGCTCCGGGTTCAGGGACGCCCGCATCGGGGCGAGCTTGTGCATCGTGCCCTCCTCCCGGTGCCGCCGCGCGCGGACGGCCGCGAGCGCCTCCAGCATCGTGTGCCTGCAGCCGGGCACGCGCGGGGGCTCCATGGGCGACCGCGCTGGCGCCGTCCCGGAGCGGCCTCCGCGCAGGCGCGGTCGCCGGGCTCCGAAGACACGGAGCGTGTCGCACGCCCGGCGCGTCGGAGCGGGGGCGGGCCCGCCGTCGGTGCCGCGGAGGGCCCGCCAGGTGGTCAACATGCTGGCGCACAGCCGCGGCCGTGGCGCGCGCTGGCCGACGCGGCGAGCGCCCGTGCCGGTGAGAACCGCGGCCGTGGCGCCACGGCGGGCGCGTCCCGGGCCGGAGCGATCGCTGGGAGCGCGCCCGGCGCGGTGTGGCTGCGGGCGCTGGGCACGGGGGCGACCGGGCCGCACCTGTCCGCCTTGAGGCGCCCGTACACCCGCAGGATGTCGTCCCGGCCGGCCGGATACGACTGCGCTGCCTCGCGCAGGTCGTCGGGGAGCTCGGACTCCGCGGGCAGCGCGGCGACCCGCTGCGGGGAGGCCGCGGCCTCTGGGTCCTGCTTCTGGAGCTGACTCTCGTATTCGTCGGGGTCCCCGAGGATCAAATAGTGCACCAGCGCGCCCGTGGTGCGGTCCCGCGCCGGGCTGTCGCGCGCGCTCGCCGGCGGCGACGCGTCGGCCTCGGCATACTCTGCAATGCCTGGCAGCGACATCGACACGCGGGGCAAGCCGCGGCGCGCGGGCGAGCCCGGGTCCTCCGCGGGCGTCCCGTAGTCGTCCGGGGGGGGCGCCGGCGGCGCCGCTGCGGTCGCCATGGCGCCGCCTGGACGCGCGGGGCGGTGGTGGTGGTGTGCGCGGCGGTGGTGCTCTCTCGGCGAAGGCTGGGCTGGTGCGTGGCCGCACGGCGCCGCGATGCAGTCGCGGGGGCTCCACGCGGAGTGGTCTGCGCCCTGGTGTGGCGCGCGCGGCGCGCGGCGCGCCCCGAAGGCCCCGGCACGCAGCCGAGGGGAGCGAGGAACGAGGGAATAGTCCCGGGAGGGTGGTGACGGCTTTGAACTCCGGGGGCCGCGAGCGGCCCACCGCGCGGCCGTTGCGCGTCGCCGACGCCGCGGCGGCGCAGACAGGGCAGGTCCGGTCGCGAGTTGCGGGGCGAGCGGCCCAGGTGCACACTCACGAGCGAGCGCGCGGAGGCAGAGCGCAGGGCCTGCAGGGGGCATGTCGGGCGTCGCGCGGGCGCGTGCATGACGACGTGAGGCGCGTTCCGGCGTCCGTTAGACCGAGCGAGGCACAGAGCGGCGCCGCGCGGCCTCCCGGGATCGCGCGCGGCGACATGGCGACGCGGTCGCGCAACGGGGTGGACCCCGGGTTCCGGGTCTTCCCCAACAGCGTCGAAATCAACCCGTACGAGGTCGGCAAGGTCTACACCGCGCGGCTGAGCGTCAAGGTGAGCGTGGGGCGCGCGGGGCGGCGCGGCGCGGGGCGCGCAGGCTCGCTGCGGGCCGTCGCGGGTGTGCGGGTGCAGGATGGTGCACCCGGGCGTCGTGGTGCGCGCGCGGACGGCGGCGCGCGCGGGGGCGATTGCTCGCGACGGAGCAAGGGCCATTGCGCTGCGCTCCGTGGGCGCTGAGGCCCGGGCGCTGGCGCCGTGCTGTGCTGTGCTGGTCCAGCACATGCTCGAGCTATTGGGAGCGTGCAGGGCGGCTTCCGCGACCTCACTCGCCATCACGAACGCGCTTGAGTTGTCAGTGTGTCAGCGGCCTGCTCAAAACAGGCGCTAGTGTGCGCAAACGCGCCACGGTGGGCGCACAGCGGCACCGATCTCAGACTTCGCGCACCGCGGGCTCACCCCGCCCCCTCGCGCCCTCTCGCCTGCAGAATGTGTCGGGCAAGTACAAGGGAATCAGGCTCCGGCCGCCGCTTCTGAAGCAATGGGCGTTGACGCGCGTGGGCTCGGACGAGCCTGCAACAACTACGGTCAAGGTGGCGCCGGGCCTCGAGGTGCACTTCGAAGTGACGTTCACGGGCGAGGAGGAGGTCGATCTGGCCGACAACGTGCAGATTCTGACCGAGACCGATCGCATCGACGTTCCTCTGCGCGCCCTCGCGCCCTCTCACAAAGTGGTGAGACCGCCCACCCGCGCTGCCACCGCACACAGGTCCATCCGCGCCCCCCGGCACCTCGCGACCCCTCCGCCCCCCCGCGTCCCCGGCCCGCGCGCGCAGGTGGTGGAGGGCAACCTGGACTTTGGCGTGGTGGCGCACGAGACGGTCGCGGAGCGCGTCCTGCGCATCCGAAACACCGGCCCGCGCGAGGCCCCGATCACGATCACGTTCGACCGCAGCATCACGGGCCTGGACGCGGTGTGCGAGGCGGACGTGCTGGCGCCGGCGGGCGAGCCCGGGAGCGAGGCGGACCTGGTGGTGACGTTCCACGGGGAGGAGCTGGGCGTGGTGGGCGGGGGCAACGCGAGCGTGGACGTGCAGTTCGCGGACAAGACGGTGCCGATCAAGATCCCGGTGTCGGCGAGCGTGGTGAAGCACACGGTGCAGCTGGTGGGGGACGACGGGGCGGTGCCGGCGGCGCTGGACATGGGCACGGTGTACACGGGGACGACGGTGGTGCGGCGCGTGCGCCTGCGCAACGCGGGCCCGACGGCGGTGCCGTTCGTGGCGCTGGTGGGCGCGGCGCAGGCGGTCAAGGACGTGGTGCGGCTGGGGCAGCTGGTGGAGGCGGACCTGGCGGAGCTGGTGAGCAGCCGGACGGTGCTGGTGTCGCCGCGGTCGGGCGTGCTGGACCCGTTCGAGGAGCGCGAGGTGACGGTGCGGTTTGTGCCGCCGGTGGTGGAAAGCAAGAAGGGGTTCCTGACGACGCTCAAGGCCGACGGGGAGGTGCGGACGGAGCGCGGGACGCTGCTGGTGGTGCCGCTGCCGCACGACCACCGCCCGGGCGTGGGGCGCGTCGTGCTGTCCAAGGAGGACTCGGAGGCCTCGGGCTGGAGCAACGAGGGCCTCCCGCCGCAGCACCCGCCGCTGACGGTGCAGATCGAGGGGCGCTCGGTCAAGCCCGGGATCAAGCTCACGGACCCCGTCCTGGTGTTCGGCGACGTGGCCACGCACGAGCACGCCGACGTCGTGGTGACGGTGCAGAACCTCACGCCCGAGCTCCCGGCCGTGGTCAAGATGCCGGCCTGCGGGTTCTTCCACCCGGACCAGCCGCTCGTGGCGCTCGGGCCGGGGGCTAGCGCGAGCGTGGTGTACACGTACTGCCCCAAGGCACTCGGGCGGCACAAGACGGAGACCTTCGTGGAGGTGCAGAGCCAGGGCGGGCGGCTCCTGCAGCGCGTGCCCATCAAGCTGCTCGGGTCGAGCTCGGTGGTCGGGCGGCTGGCCGCGGAGCTGCCGCGCGCGGTGGACGGCCTCCCGCCGGGCGCGGACGCCTTTGGGCGGTCCCGGAAGTTCGTGACGGAGAACCAGGCGGCCACGCTCGGCGGGACGACGGCGCTGGGTCTGTGCACGCAGGCGCACGGGCGGCTGAACTTCGCGCGGAAGCGGACGTGGGACGCGGACGAGCACGCCAAGCAGTTCTTCGCCACGCACCGCCAGCACGCGTCCGAGCACGGGTGGTCGCTCGAGGAGACGGTCGCGCGCGCGAAGCACCGCGAGCACTACGACACGCTGCTGGTGGAGTCGCGCAAGGAGCGCAAGCGGCGCGCGGCCAAGTTGGTCAACCCGCAGGACCCGCTCCAGATCGGGCTGGAGTCGCACGCGGGGCTGAAGGAGCCGCAGCTGCAGCTGCCGCAGGTCGTGGACCCGCTGTGGCTGCAGGAGAAGGTGCTGGTGCGGCCCAAGCACCGGCCGCCGCTGCCGAACGACCCGAAGCTGCTGGCGCGGTGCCGGTTCAAGCCGCGCCCCGAGAGCGAGAAGGAGAAGGTGGACTGCAAGGCGGTGATCATGGGCCCGGAGGTGGCGAAGATCCAGGCGTGCCGCGTGCTGGACTTCGGGCAGGTGGCGCTCGGGCAGAGCTCGGTGCAGCACTTCACGGTGACCAACGGGCTCGCGCAGAGCATCCAGGTCCGCGTGGACCTGGTCGAGGGGCAGAGCGTCGAGGTGAAGGAGGTGGCGCCGCGGCAGATGGTGGTGCCCGCGGGCGCCACGGCGGGGTTCCAGGTCCGCATCACCACGCACACGCCGGGGAACTTCGCGCAGGACATCGCGTACACGATCAACGGGCACCAGTTCTCGTTCCGCGTGGCCGCGGACGTGGTCCCGGTGACGGTGGACATCTCGAACGAGAAGCTCTACTTCCACTTCACGCCGGACGACTGGCGGGCGTTTGTGGAGCAGTCGGTCTACCTCGACAACCCGTTCGACTTCCCCGTCGTGTACCAGATGAAGACGACGTCGGAGATCTTCCAGGTCACGCCGCAGGAGGGCACGATGGAGGGCCGCGGGCGCGTGACGGCCACGGTGCGCTGGACGCCGCAGGGGCCCAACTCCAAGGGGAGCAACAACGGCGCGCTGCTGGTGCACGTGCAGGGCGGGCTCGAGCCCGTCAAGGTGAACCTCGAGGGCGACCTGCCCGAGGGCAAGATGGCGCTCATGTCCAAGGTGGTGGACTTCGAGACGGTGGCGGTGGGGATGCCGCGCACGAAGACCGTCGTGCTGCGAAACCAGGTGCCGCACGAGTGCCAGTACCAGGTCATCCCGTCGCCGGGCCTCAAGTGCCACCCCACGCACGGGCGTGTGCCGGCGAAGGGCAGCCTGGAGCTGGAGGTGACGTGCTTCGAGGAGAGCCCGTGCACCATCACGGGGACGATCACCATCAACGTGCGCGGCGGGAAGCAGATCCGCGCGCCCGTCGTCGGCACCGTCGTCATGCCGGAGCTCGGGTTCACGCAGTCGGAGGTCGACTTCGGCGGGGTCATCGTGGGCGGCGCGGGGAAGCAGCCGCTGACGCTCGTGAACCGCTCGCTCGTCCTCGGCGCGGTCGTGCTCGACCTCACGGAGCACCAGGAGCTGTCGCTCGAGCTCCCGAAGGAGGCGTGGTCCGCGGCGACGTACGACCAGTGCCCGGTGCAGATTGTGCGCGAGACCAAGGGCCGCGGGGCGCAGGACGGGCAGGTGGTGCGGCGGCGGTCGTCGATCCTGACGCAGATCTTCGAGGGCGGGCAGAAGTACCGCATCTCCGTCGCGGCGGCCAGCACGCTCCCGCTCGTGCTCGTGCACCGCCCGCGCGAGGTGGGCCCGCGCACCATGAAGGTGGTCCTCCGGGACCTGAACGGGGACCTGTTCGCGGAGAAGGTCGAGGAGCACGCGGACCAGGACAAGGCCGGCGAGAGCAAGACGTCGCGGCCCAGCTCGCGCGTGGGCACGGCGGCGTCTGGCGCCAGTCGGCGCAGCAACCTGGGCGGGCGGCGGGGGACGGCCACGGGGCGCGGCAAGGAGTCGGCCGTCGAGCGCGGCACGGAGAGCCCAGTGAAGCTCCCGGCGCCGATCCACTCGGCGACGGTGAGCACGCTGGCCATCGAGCCCAAGCTGCTGCTGTCGGACACGCACGTGGACTTCGGGAAGCGCGTGGTGCTGCGCGGGACGACGGCGTCGCACCCGTACACGCAGGTCGTCACCATGGTCTCCCGCGCCCAGCGCCCGCTCGACTTCCTCTTCAGCGCGCCCCAGGCGGACCCCAAGGGCACCTCGCTGTCGACGGTGTACAGCATCACGCCCTCGGAGGGCGTCCTGCAGCCCGACACGCCCCTGCGCCTCACGGTGTCGTTCCGCCCCACGGAGCCCGGCGCGTGCCCCGCGCGCGTGTCGCTGTACGTCGAGAACGACCTGGACACCCGGTACCTGGAGCTGCACCTGGGCGGCGTGGGGACGCTCCCGCGGCTGCGCTTCGACATCGACGAGCTGCTGCTGCCGCCCGTGCCGCTCGGGCTGAAGAGCACGGCGCAGTTCTTCGTGATCAACGACGGGTACGACAACCTGGACCTGAAGGTCAACGTGCCGGTGGACAAGGACCACATCCCCATCTCGCTCGAGTTCCCGGAGGGCACGATGATCGGCGTGGCGAAGGAGCGGCTCCCCGTGGTGGTCACGTTCTGCTCGGACGTGGCCACGGGCTTCACGAGCGCGCTGGAGTTCATGGACTTCGAGGGGCACAGCTACCGCCTGCCGGTGTCGGGCATCGCGGACAACAGCATCCTCACGACGAGCGAGTTCATCGGGAAGAACCGCGACCGCTTCGACCTCTCGCGCCCCGGCCGCGACGGCCGCATCATGCTCAACACCGAGCTGCTCTTCAACCTGCCCAACCCCGCCATCCTCCAGTGCATCGGCCCGCAGCGCCCCAACCAGTTCTTCGTGCGCTACCTCAACGCCACCACGATGCTCGGCCCCTTCAAGGACGTCATCCAGGACTGCCGCTCCACCCGCGGGCGCGTCTTCCTGGACATCATCGAGCTCCTCTCCGGCAAGCCCGTGCAGGGCCGCGTCAAGCAGCTCCCCGCCAACCGCCGCGAGGCGCTCGACATCGTCGTGCGGCAGTACGACACCGTGCTGACCTTCCTCAACGGGTGCGGCGGGCTCGTCAACTCGGTCAAGCCCGAGTACCTGCTGGACGAGGAGGACCTGACGCGGCTGCTGTCCATGCGCGGGAAGCCCGACGACGACGAGAACGAGCACCTGTCGTTCTGGGAGCAGGTCGAGTCGAGCTTCCGCGACGTGTCGGAGCAGGCGTGGAACGCCGTGCTGGCGCAGCTGGCGCGGCTCTTCATCGTGTCGCGGTGCTCGCCCAAGAGCCTCCGGGGCAACCACCGGGCCGACTTCGGGCTCACCAACCACGTCGAGCGCGCCCTCGTCGCCAGCAACATCTACAGCGCCGGCGAGATGGTCCTCCTCCGCTGGTCCTCGCACCTGATGCACGCCGAGTTCCCCGCGCTGATCGACTGGCAGCTGCGGAACTTCGAGTCCGACTTCGTGGACGGCCTCGCGCTGTACGCGATCCTCGCGAAGCACTGGGAGGCCCTGTCGCGGTTCCGCGCGCAGATCTGCACGCCGCCCGACGGGGCCACGCGCGAGGAGCTGCACGAGGAGCAGAGCATGGCCAACGCGTCGGTGGTGTGCGACATGCTCAAGGCGCTCGAGCTGCCCTTCGAGATCCGGCCGCAGGAGATCCTCGCGCCCGTCGGGCAGGAGATGGTGATCTTCCTGGCGTACCTGTACCAGATCCTGCCGCAGCTGGAGCCGCAGGCGGAGATCCTGTTCGACGCGCGGCTGAACGAGGTGCAGGAGCGGTACGTGGAGCTCAACAACCCGAGCAACAAGTCGATCTCGTACTACGCGCGCCTCGAGGGGCACGCGGACTTCGAGCTGGTCACCTCGACGCTCTACCTGCAGCCCAAGAGCAAGGGCGCCTTCCCCGTGCGCTGCAAGAGCACCATCTCCAAGCCCGTCACGGGGCACCTCGTGCTCGCGTCCAAGCGCGACGGCACCGCGCACGGCGCCACGCTGGTCTTCGCCCTCAAGAGCATGGTCAACACGCAGGCGCCCGTGCAGTCGCTCGCCATCGAGGGCGTCACCTACCAGATGGACTCCGTCGAGGTCGAGATCCGCAACCCCTTCCCGGGCGACTGCGACTTCACCATCCACCTCGAGCAGTCCTCGGCGGGGGTGACCAGCCGCATGAAGCAGCTCCAGCCGCTGCGCACCGTGCGGGGCCGCGCCGGGAAGGAGGCGGACGAGAAGGCGGAGAAGGCGGCCGAGAAGGACGGCGCCGCGCATGAGAAGGGCTCGAACGCGTCGCACAACGGCGAGGACGCCCACGCGCGCACCGTGCAGGTGATCCAGCCCCTGGAGATGCCCGACCCGAAGGTCGTGCTGTCGCAGGGCGGGAAGCAGGAGATCGCCGCGGAGCGGTACCCGCTCGCGTTCGGCTGCGAGCGCCAGCGCCTGCGCCTGCGGCAGGGCGCGTCGGACAAGGTGGACATTGCCTTCCTGCCGTTCTTCCCCGGGCAGCACACGTGCCACGTGGTGCTCGAGGACCAGAACTTCGGCGTGTTCCGCGTGGAGATCGCCGGGAACGCGAAGCAGCCGGCCCCGCTCCAGCGCCTGACGTTCCAGGTGGAGCAGGAGGGCAACGCGGTGCACGACGTGGCGCTGTCCTACTCGAACAACCTGTGCGAGAGCGCCAAGCGCACGTTCCTCGAGCGGCACCCGCTGGCGAAGAGCGAGGTCGAGACGGCCAAGCTCAAGGCGCTGGACACGGTCCGCGGGCACAACATGGTGTACTCGCTGGACCAGGCCAACGCGTTCATCAAGGCGCCGCGGTACGTGGTGCTGCGCGGGAGCAAGACGCAGGGCGCGAAGGACCTCGACATCACGCCGCTCGCGGGGGAGTCGGGCGGCAACAGCGTGCGCCTGGAGCTGCTGCCCAAGGGCCCCGGGCTGTACCCGACGACGATCACGATGGTGTCGCTGCACGACATCCGCGTGTACGAGGTGACGTTCGAGGCGGTCAAGGGCGGGATGTCGGCGAAGCTGGACTTCGAGGCGCCGTGCCGGCACCAGGTGGTGCAGGAGATCCCGCTGAACAACGAGGGGGACAAGGCGCTGCAGATCAAGGCGGTGATCTCGGGGGAGTGCTTCGTGGGGCCGAGCCAGCTCAACGTGGACGTGGGGCAGACCGTGATGTACCCGATCGCCTTCCGCGCGTTCGCGCAGGGCAAGTTCTCGGGGCGGCTGGAGCTGCAGATCACGCAGACGGGCGAGACCAACACGTACGACCTGTCGGGCGTCGCGCTCGCGCCGGTGGCGGAGGAGAACATCCTGATCGAGTGCCAGGCGCGCACGCGGACGGCGGTGACGCTCAGCGTGCCCAACATCAAGGCCAGCAAGTGCACCTACAACGTCCTGACCGACCTGGACGTGGTGTCGGGCCCGCCGACGCTGGACATCCCGGGGTCCGGCAAGGCGACGTACACGCTGCAGGTCAAGCCCGTGAAGAGCGGGATCCAGAAGGGCACGGTCACGTTCTCGCTGGACGAGAAGAACTACGTGTGGTACACGCTGGAGCTGCACGTGGACCCGCCGCCGCCCACGGACGCCATGGTGGTCGAGTGCGAGGTGCGGCAGGCCGTGCAGCTCGACGTGCCGCTGCACAACCCGCTCGAGACGCCCGTGGAGATGGACGTGGACATCGAGAGCAAGTCGCTCCTCGGGCCGCGCAAGATCAAGCTCGGGCCCATGGAGCGCACCGTGTACAAGCTCTTCTGCTCGCCGCTCACGCCCGGGCCGGAGTACGCCAAGGTCACCTTCCGCAGCGACGACCTGGGCGAGTTCTGGTACACGGTGGACGTGGAGGCCACGCCGGCCAAGCCCGAGGCGCTGCCGCCGCTGCAGTGCCAGCTGGGCAAGTCGTCGCGCACGACGATGCGCATCACGAACCCGCTGCGGCACGACGTGACGCTGGCCGCCGCGTCCTCGAGCCGGTCGTTCGTGCTGCTCAGCGACAAGCTGACGCTGCCCGCGTTCGGGCACGGCGAGGCGGTGGTCGAGTACCGCCCGACGAGCGTGGGCGTGTGGGAGTACGGCAAGGTGCACTTCGAGCACTCCGAGGCGGGCCTGTGGGAGTTCCAGGTGTCGGGCCTGGGGGAGCCCCCCGGGCTGGTGGACGAGGTGCTCATCACGGCCGAGGTCGGGCAGAGCGGCACGGGCATGGCGCTGTGGACGAACCCGCTCGACAAGGCGGTCACGGTGGACGTGGAGCTCGAGGCGCTGGACGACGAGGAGGGCGCCGTGCGGCTGCTGCTCAAGCGCACGCTGGGCATCACGGTGCTGCCCGGGAGCACGCTGCAGATCCCGATCAGCTTCACGCCGCTGGAGCACGCGGAGTACCGCGCGGAGGTGCAGGTCGTGCTGGACCCGGGCGAGCACGACGAGGACCTCCTCATCTGGCGGTACAGCATCGTGGCCGCCGCCGAGGCGCAGCACATGGGCGTGCTGTTCGACCTGGCGTGCAAGGCGCGCGAGGCGGTCGAGACGGACTTCACGGTCGCGCTGCCGGGCCTGCGCACGCTGGACCCGGCGGGCGAGGAGTTCGAGCTGTCCTTCGAGGGCCTGGACGAGGGCCTGGAGAAGAGCCTCGAGGTGCTCAAGGCGACGGACGGCATCACGTCGCCCGAGGAGCCGCTGAGCTTCCGCGTGCGGTTCACGCCGATGGTCCCGATGAGCAAGACCGTCGCGGCGGTCGTGCGGCGCGTGTCGGGCAGCAGCGGGCGGTGGCGGTTTGACGTCAAGCTGACGGTGGCGGCGCCGGACAGCGACGGCAAGGTGGTCATGGAGGCCAAGGTGGGCACGACGCACATCGCGCCGATCTGGATCTTCGCGCCGGGCGACACCCCCGTGCCCTTCGAGGCCAGGTTCGCCCCCAACACCGCCGCGGAGTTTGTGCTGCTGGTGGAGGACATGTCGACCGAGCTGCCCGTGCGGCCCAGCTCGGCCGCCGAGGAGGACCTGGACCTCCCGGACGACGACGCGCCGATCAAGGTCGGGTACACGCCCGTCATGTACGGCGCGAAGCCCTCGGGCACGCTGGTGGTGACCTTTGCGGGCGAGTCGCGGAGCATCAAGCTCGAGGGGAGGACGCCGCAGTACGTGCGCCCGAACCGCTCGAGGATGAAGTCGACCATCGACACGGGCATGCGCGGCGGCGGCCTCGCGCCGGGCAAGTCGTCGTCGCGGCGGGCCTTTGCCGGGGGGGCCGCGGGCGCGGCGCCGGGCAAGCGCATGAACTACGTCGCCGCGAACGCGCGCAAGACGCTCGGCGTCATTCGCCGCATGCGTGGCGACTCCCAACTGCAGGGCGAGGCCTCTTTCGCGTCCGAGCGGCGCGGCGCACCGGGGCCGGGGCCGGGGCCGCGGCAGGGTGGGCAGGCGGTCAGGCTCTCAGAGCACGACGCGCGGGTCTCCGCGAACTCGCAACACAGCGTGAGCGAGCGGGACTGGCAGGAGAACCCGGACTTCGGCCGCGTGGTGTCCGAGCGCGCGCCCCCGCAGCAGGCCAACCCCAAGAAGATGAGCTACCTCGTGCCGCACCGGGACGCGTCGTCGCGCGACCACTCGAGCAGGCCGGCCTTCGACCTGCCGCCGGCCGCCTCGGCGCCCGCTCCGAGCCCCGGGCAGCCCCCCGCCGGGGCCCACCACGTGCGCCTGCTCCCCAAGGTGGTGGCGCAGGGCGCGGGGCGGAAATCCGTGGTGTTCCGCTGAGCAGCGGACGCCCGCACCGCACGCACCGGTCACGTAGAGCTCCGGGGCAGACGCGGCTGCAGCGAGGTTGTAACAATCGATGAGAACGACCAACGTGTCCTCCGGGGGCTGTCTCAAACGCACCACGTCGTGCCGCCAGGCCAGCCGCGGTGGGACCGAGGGGGCCGCAGCCGCAGAGTAGACGCGGGAGAGCAGGCCTTTCGTTGTGCTCGCAGCTGTCGCCGCGCGCTGCGAGACATGACCCCCTCCCCGTGGTGACGGCGGTGACTCTGCTGCGATGTCCGCGTTGCGTGGCGACGTGCTGACCGCTACTCAGGTGTCCCCATCGCCGTCCCCCGCGTGGCCTGTCATGCGAAAGGAGTTCATGCCTCGGTCGAGCGGCCACGGAATACGCGCACGGCCGACACGTCAACATCCGGGGGGGTAACAAGTGCGTCAGTCATGTGTGCAGGCACGGCTGGAGAGTTCCGCGCCAGGTTCGGAGCGCGGGGATCATACACGACCCCGCGCGCCGTGAGCGGGCGATGTTCTGTGACCGTGGGTAGCGCAGAGCGTCGGTGGGGGCGGACGCCGCTCGTCGGGTATAGTTACAGGGCAGGAGCGGGGCGGGAAGCTGGGCCACGCTTCGCTACGCCGGTACTAACCGGATCAGCTCGATGAGGGTCTCTCTCAGCCGCGGGGCGCTGCTCCGTGCGGCGACAGCACCACCCGACAGGTGTTGCGTCCCCGCCCGGACAGCCCCCGCTGGCACCCCTAGGTGGCGACAGCGCGAGTCAACGGCACGGCCCCGGCGTCACGCGGCGCCACCGCGTCACGTCGCGAGCGCTGCGCGCCATGGTGCGCGCAGGTGCGGCGTGCGCAGTGCCCCCGCGTGACGCCGGGGCCCGCCTACCGCGCGAGGCAACTTAGGCGGACTTCTCGAACGTGTCGGCGACCTTCATCTGCTCGAGCTTGTTGACCTTGTCCACGACGTGCTGCGCCACGTGGGCGGCCTTGACGCCCGACATGAACATGGCGCCAAACGTGGGGCCCATGCGGGGCGCGCCGTCGATCTCGGCGACCTCCATGCCGCACACGACCATGCCCGGGACGACCTCGCGCGTGCGGGCCACGACCTCGTCCTCGGCGGTGTTCATGTCGAGGGCGGCCATGCCGGGCGTGTCGGGGATGAGCCCGAGCTTGGCCAGGCGCTTCACGCCCGCGGCGCCCATCGGGCCGTCGTGGCCGCACGAGGACACGACGCACTTGGCCTCCAGGACGTTGGGGTCCATGCACATCTGTGTGTCGTGGTTGAGCGACACGAGCGTCCAGTTGGTCACCACGCCCGAGACGTAGTACCCGCCGCGCGCGGCGTCGTGCTTCACGACGAGGTCCTCGCCGGCCGTCGCGTTGAACAGCTTGACGTTCGGGCGCGCCAGCACCTGCGCGGAGACGGGGGGGACGGGGCGCGGTGCCGGTGAGCGACCGAAAGCGCGAGGGGCGGCGCGGGGCGCCGTGCCGACGCGGACCGGCGGCGCATTGCGGCGCGTCCGCGTGCAACGCGTTCCCTGAGCGACGTGCGTCGAGACGCGACGGATCTCGGGGCCGGAGGTGCGCACCTTGGACAGCAGGGTCGAGGTGAAGAGCGAGGCGTGCTTGATGACCACGTAGTGGCCCTCGTCCTCGTACTGAACACCGATCTCGTCCAGGAAGTTGTGGGCCGGCTTGCGCACGATCATGGCGCTGAACAGCTGGCCGCCGAGCCACGCACCGCCGCCCGGAGCAACACCCTGCGACGACCATGGAGGCGCGTTTGCGGGGTCGCGGGGGCGAGCACACGAGATCGGGCGGGCGCGATCGCCGGAGCGAGTTCAGACCCTGCTGCGCGCGGTGCGCCGCTCGGTCCGGAGCCCCGGACGCGCGCGGGCGACACCTTGGGACGAGCCGAGCGGTTGTTCCAGCCAGGGGGCTCGGGACCGCGACATACAGGCAAAAGACCGCATGATGGACGTCCCCTGGAAGTGAAAGAGCACTTCCCGGTGCGCGCGCGCGCGATCCCGCTTCCACGAGGCCACGCGGGGAGGGGCAGGCATGGCTGCTCGAGAGCGCCGTGCGGGGGCGGCGCACCTGCTCCACGATGGCGATCTTGAGGTTCTCATTCTTCGAGAGCTCGTAAGCGCACGACAGACCGGCGGAACCGGCGCCCATGATGATGACGTCGGCCTCGGCAAACTCTGCGGTTCACCGGGGCTCGTCGACGGGGCACGGATGAGGCAATGTCGCATCGCGGATGTCCAGGATCTATTGCGTACACTGCGGTTCCGCGCCGGGCGCGGGGGACGTCGCGCCCCGCGCGCGAGGCCGGAGACCTCGTGCCACCCAGGTCGTCGAACCGGGCCGGAACGGGGGCGCACCGTTCAGGTCGTTGAAGTACCGCTTGGTCATAGCGCGGCTGACCTCAGACTCGCGGATGGGCTCGAAGGTGAACCCGTCCATGGGCGTCGTCGCGCCACCCAGCTGCTGGTAGCTGTTGGGCGGCAGCGCCTGCGCCCTGACGGCGACCGAGGCCCGGCCGGCGCGGCGGGAGCCGGCCTTCTTCTGGGCCACGGCGGCGAAGCTGGAGAGCTTGAGGGCGGCGTTCATCTGCGGCGCGGAGGGGCCCAGGGAGGAGCAACTGGATGAGAGGCTGCAGGAGCGGCTGATTTCGGCGCTCGCGGACACGCGGCGCGAGATGCGCGGAACACCGGTGCTGCGCGGAAGTGGAGCGAGCACACGGCGCGCGCGGGGGCGGGCCCGGCCCCCCTGCGCGCGCTGCGGGCGTCGCGACGAGGCCCAGCCGACTTCGGGCCAAAAGCGATTACCCGGGCGGTGCGGGCTTACCTTGACCGATCTGTCGAGTGTCTCTGCTCTGTAAGAGTGAGTGCTCGCGGCCGCGGGCGCCGGCGCCCCTCGTCGGCGCCGCAGCGGGCGGAGCTGGGCCTGTCAGCTCGCCTGGAGCTCTCCGGGTGCAACCAATCACGCCCTGCTGCCGGCTCCGTCGGGCGATGTTGCCTTCCGTCGGCGCGAACGCATGTATACATCGCGACTCGCGTCCCAGCGCGCCGCGGCCCGTACAGGAGCGCTTACGACGCCGCACACGACCTCGCGACGAGCAACAACCGCTCTCAGGCGCTCGCGTCCGCCGGTGGCCCCGCACTCGCGGCGAAACTCGCGCGCCGGGCTCGCGCGTGTCGCCCACTCGCGGCCTGTCGCTGCGGCGAGCGCTGCCGGGCGGCACAGGGGCGGCGATGGCGGCAGAAGTCTCCGCGCCAGCCTCTCACGGGCCGCAGCAGGTCACCCGTAGGCTCTCGTTCGGAGACGTCTCCCTGCACCGGCCCGGTTTCCTGCACACGAGCGACATCATCACCGCCATCAGGAACCCGTCGACGGAGCGGCTCGAGGGGTGCGCCCCTGTGCCACGGTGCACCTCGAGAGCTCCCGGGTGGCGTGCGGCCGCACATTTCGATGTTGGCCGCGCGCTCGCGATCCTTGACGCGCGGTCGAGGCTCCTGTGGCGCAGGGTCCTGGCCAAGCTCACGCAGGCGGAGGCGATGGCCAAGCGCGTGAGTGACGCCGCACTGGAGCTGGCGCCGGGCAACGGGCACGGCGACCTGCGCCGTCTCAAGCGGCAATTCAAGAGCATGAAGAGCAACTTCATGCAGTTCGACGTCAAGGAGTCGTTCATGGACGGTCTGCTGGATGGCCGCCCAGGAGAATTCGAGCAGGTGAGAGGCAGCTCCCGGCGCCGCGGGTCGCCCCGCCCCCGACGAGGCCGCACGCGCCCGTCCCGCGCTCTCCAGTGCACGTGCGACGAGGTCACCCGCGGAACGCGCGCAGAGGCCGCTCCGCTGCGCGCGGGCAGCCGCTGGTAGCCACCTCCTCCCTCCTGCGCGGGGCGCGCCGCGCCCGCCCGCCCACGCCCCCCGCGTTGCGACGTCCCCGTTCCACGCACGATCGCAGGCGTACCACGAGCAGTTCCTGTCCGAGATCGGCCAGAACCAGGCCGAGCTGGGCGAGTGCAAGGCCCTGAACGCTGAGCTCCGGACGCGGATCCAGGAGGACATCGCGGCCATCTGCGCGCAGACCGCGGAGATCTCCGAACTCCACGCGACGGTCGCCGCGCAGCTCGACGCGCTGAAGGTCCGCAGAAGCGCCCCGCCACGCGCCCGACGCTCCCTGCAGCAACAACAGCGCCCTGCCGCGCCCGCCCCGGCCGACGCACGCCGCGCCCGCCCCGGTCCTTGCAGGCGGAGGAGGCTGCACACGCGGAGCACCTCGCGCAGCAGCCGCCGCTGCCCGCCGTCCCCCCCGCGCCCACGATGGGCGACTGCAAGGCCCTGCTGGCCCAGGTGAGAACACCCCCGGCGCGGCCGCGGCCCGCACGCGACGGAGCGGAACACGGCCCGCGCCCGCGGCGCCGGTCGCCGGGGCGGCGGGGGCACCGGCCGGGCCGTGGCGGAGGCGCCGCGTCCACCGGCGTTGCCCGCAGCGCCCTGTGGTGGCGCGAGAGCCGCGCCCGCGCCCGCGGCGTGCCACGGCCCGCGCGCGCGACCGAGCCGCTGCCGTCCGCGCCCACCGCGCAGGCCGACAAGGAGGCGCGGGAGCTCGAGGCGGCGCTGTCTGCGGCAACGCGCCGGACCTGCAGGGGCGCGGAGGACGCGGGGCTCGAGCTGGCGGGGCTGCGGTCGCAGGCGGCGGCGCTGGAGGCGACGTGCGCGCGCGGGGGCGCCGAGGGCGGCGCGGGCGCGCGGGAGCGGGCGAGTGAGGCGGCGCTGGCAGCCGCGCAGTGGTCGGAGCGGCTGGCGGCGGTGTGCGGCGCGGTCGGGGGCGTGCGCGTCGAGCGGCTGGAGGGGAGTGTGGCGGAGCTCGGCGTGGAGGTGCTCGTGCCGCGGGGCGGCGGCGGGCAGGAGGTGGCGGGGGTGCCGCTGTCGGGGGCCGTGGAGGCGCGGCGCGCGACGCTCCGCGTGCAGCTCCGCGACGGACTCGTGCCGGTAGCTGCGGAGGTGAGCTGCGGCGCGCAGCCGCCGCGCGACCTGTCCGCCGTCCTGCGGGGCGCCGCGCAGGGCCCCGGTGCGCTGGCGAGCCTCGTGGCTGCCGTCCGACGCGAGCTGGCGTCCGCGCAGCCCCCGCGGGTGTGATGCGAGCGAGGAACGCGAGTCCCGGCCGGCGGCGGAGGCGGAGGGTGGCCGGTGCGTGGCCCGCAGCGGTGCGGGCCCGCGTCGAGATCTGGGTGGTGGTGGCGGGCAGGCGCGATTGCCCGGCGCGGGCGAGGTGGCGCGGGCGACGAGGGCGGCGGGGGGGGATCGGGAGCGCGCGCGGCGGGCGCGGGCGGGGCGGCGGCGGCGCGCGCGGTCGGGGGTTCGCGGGGGGGGCTGGCCTGTGTCAGGGGGGAGCTGGAAAGGCAACGGACGCCCGGCGCTGGGCGGGCTATGTGCGCGCCGGGCGGCCGGCCCGGGTCAGATTGCGTCGACCAGAACACGGAGATCGCGCACGAGGCACGAGAAGCAACGAGTCGGCAGCGATGAAGCTCAGCACCGCGTTGGCAGAGGGCACAGGTGCGCTGGCAATGACCCGCGCGCCCCGCCGCGCACCGGGGCCCACCGGCGCAGATACAGCGCGCGCTTGTTTCCTGACGAGGTGTAGATGCGGCCGCGCGCCGCTGACGCGCTGAGCGCGGCGCTGTCCGTTGCTATCCCTCCAACGTCCGTTCGCTGCCTCCTACGGTCACCCGTCCGTCTCCGGCGCGCGCTGCGGGCGCCGCGCGCGCTGCGTGCGGCCCCGCCGAGCTCCCGCGTTGCCGCTGACCTCCGGACGCCCGGGCCCCCGCTCGCACGCAGGCGCGGCGGTCGTGGGCGCGCAGGGTCCTCCGCGCCACAAGAACCTCTTCCTGCCGCCGAAGCATCTGATGCCGCTGCGCATCACCGGCGCCGAGGACGAGGACCCGGCGCTCGGGTCCACCGTGCACAACTGCGACGCGGGGGACGCGCCGACGCCGCGGCACGACGCCGCGCGCGGCAAGGGGCTGGGAGCGGAGGACATCTTGGACGAGCTCGCGCGCGGGGGCGACCCCACGCCGGGGCTGCCGTTCCTGATGCCGCTCGCGGACCCGGCCGCGGGGCTCGACCAGCACGAGTGGGTCCTCGACCGCCTGCGCGAGGGCCTGCACGGCCTGGCGTGCCCAGAGAGCCGGCGGCGCGAGACGTGGTCCCGCGCGCAGTTCGAGATCAAGGGCGAGCTCGGGAGCGGCTACGCGTCCAAGGTAGGTCGCGGGAGCCCGCCGCGCGGCCCGCCGCGGCTCCGCGCGCGCGCAGGGCCGCCGGAAGACGGATCGTTGTGCCCGTTGCTCTCTTGAGCGGTCGCCCGCGCGCCCCGGCTCCGCGGGACCTGCGCGCGCGCCCCGCTTCGCTCCGCAGGTTTTCCTGGCGTGCGACACGATCGCGGGCGGCATGGTCGCCCTCAAGCGGTACGACACTCGGAAGATGTCGCGGATTCAGAAACTGCAGGTGGCGCGCGAGGTGCTCCTGCACTCCTCGATCGCGCACCCGTGCATCGTGCCGCTGTACGCCGCGTTCGAGGACGCGGGCTACGTGTTCATGGTCATGGAGTACTGCGAGGTGAGTGCCCCGGCGGGGCGCTCGCGGACTCGGTGCCCTGCAGCCCCATGCGCGCCATCGCTCGACCCGGCGCGGCTGGCCGCGAGCGACCCCTGAGCCCCCGGCGGCGCCACCCCCCGCTCGCAGGGCGCGGACCTGTTCCACTTCATGCGCCCGGACGGCTCCTCCACGTCGCGCGTCATGACTGACCGGCAGATCGTGCGCACCGTCCTCGCGCCGATGCTGGCGGGCATCGTGCACCTCCACGGCAAGGGCATCATCCACCGCGACATCAAGCCCGAGAACGCGGTGCTGGACAAGCACGGCAAGCTCAAGGTCACCGACCTCGGGTGCGCCCCAACGCTGTGCATGTGCACAACACGGTGCCCCCCCTGCCGCGCGTGTCCGTGCGCCGCGCACGCCACCCGCCGTCGAGCTCACCCCGCGCGGCACCGCCCGTCCGGCCCGCAGGCTCGCGATCCAGTACGGCAGCGAGCGCCCCCGGTCCCGCGTGGGTACGCTGGACTTCATGCCCCCGGAGGTCATGAACGGCAAGGTGCGCGTGGTGCAGGCGCGGAACCGCGACTCGTTCGCGTGGCACTCGATGACCCTGGACGGCTCGCCGGCCGGGCCGAAGCTCGACATCACCAAGGTCGAGCCCTACGACGGCAAGTGCGACGTGTGGTCGCTCGGCGTCCTGGTGTACGAGGTCGCCGTCGGCTGGTCGCCCTTCACCGGCCACAGCCGCAGCTCGACCTCCAGGCACATCATGGAGGGCAACATGCGCCACCTCCCGCCGACCGTCTCCAGCGACATGAGGCGCTTCATCACCAGCTGCCTCCGGCCCGACCCGGCCAACCGCCCCTCCGTCTTCAGGTGCGCGCCACGCGCCCCGCGCCCCGTGCGCCCGCGCGCGCCCCTCGCCGCGCGGACCGCCCGCCGACGCCTCGCACGCCGCCCCCGCCCGCGCAGGCTGCTGATGTCGGACCTGGTGCAGCGGCACGCGTCGGACATGCAGATCATCGCCGATGCGCTGGTCGAGTCGTCCTCCCTGTGCTTCGAGGCCCGCCGCGCCATCCTGGCCCTGGGCGCCGGCGCCTCCCCGGCCGCCAGCGCCGCCAAGCCCCGCCGCGCCACCCTGCGGCTCGGCGGCAGCCGCGGCCCGCCGCGGCTCGGGCTGCGGCACAGCGCCGTCGAGTTCACGACGGGCGTCGAGATCAACTCGCCCCGCGACCTCGCCGCGCACCTCGGCGCCACGCAGACCTACAAGCCCGCGGTCAACAAGGCGCCCTCCAAGACCGAGTCGGACACCTCCGACGGGTCGACCGAGCGCGGGAACGTCGCCATCTCGCACAGCTCGATCTCCACGGCGTCGCTCGGCGCGGTCTCCACGCCCGGGGCTGCGCGCGAGGCGCCTTCGCTGATGACGCGCACCACGGGGCACCGCAGCGGGGCCGGGAAGGGGCTGTCGCGCTTCTTCAGGCGCGCCTTGTTCTCGGACGCCGGCAAGAAGCGGCCGTGACGCGGAGACGACCCCTGCTCGCCGCACTCCGCGCCCCGCCCCCCAACCAGCAAGGCAATCGGTTTGATCTTGACATTGCGACTTGAACCTGATGGTCCTCCAGACTTAGACTCGCCCAACCACCTGCCCCCTTTGTTGCGTACGTGTAGTTGTCCCCAAGCACCGCGCGCACCGCGCGCACCGCGCTGCTCTCGCAGCAGCTTGTCCCTGCGCGCTCCAAGTTGAGTTTGGATGACAACGCCCACGTCGTTGGCAAACCCTCTCTCCTTGTTATTCCTCCCCAATTTTCTGTCTCCCGGGACGCTACATTCCAGTACACACCTTTGTTTCTCACAACGAGCCCGCCGCCGACACAAGTGACCGCAACATGTGATGACCTTTCGGGCCTCCCCGACCTGTGCAACGCACCTGGCGAGCCGGCTGTCACGAGCAGAACACGCACCAAGGCTTCTACGCGCAGCGCAGGCCAGCCGCTGCGTACAGCGCAGGGCGCGCGGCAGGACGAGCGGGACGCCCCGCTTGTACTTCGCTGACCTACAAGCAGCCCCGCTGCCCTGACCAGGGCCGCGCAGAGCAATAGTACGAGCGGGAAGAACGAGCCGACGAGGCAGGTGACACGTAGCAGCGCGGGTGACGCGTGACTGCGTGCACGGATCCGCTGCGTTCACAACCCTCCTGGGCGCGACCTCCTCCTCCTCGTGCGGCTCCGGCCGCGCACGTGCACTCCGACTCCTCGGCCGACGATCCGCGGCACCTCCTGGCGCGCCCCACGTCGCCTGTTCGTCCTGCTGCGGAGCACCGAACATGGCCCCGCAAGGTTCATCCGTCATCGGCGCCGCAGGTCGCGGTCGGCCGCGGGCGGTCGCGGGCCACGTCGTCGGGTCGCGGGCGGCCGCGGGCGGCCGCGGGTGGTCGCGACAGGTCGCGGTGGGCCGCGGGCGCGAGTGGTGGTCGACTGAGGGTGGTGTGCTGTTCCGTCTTGCTGGCGGCCGCGCATGGACGAGTCCGGAGGGTCACGGTCGGCCGCGGTGGGTCGCGGCCGGCCGCGGGAGGTCGCGGTCGGCCGCGGAGGGTCGCGGTCGGCCGCGGAGGGTCGCGGTCCTCGACTCGAGCTGGTTGGTCATCCTGTCGTCTGGCTGCTGCACGTAGGTAGACGAAGCCCTCCGACTGCCTGATCCTGCGGCCCTCGCGCCTCCACCTCCACCTCCACGTCGCGTCGTCGCCGGTTCGCCTGCGTCCTTGGTGCGCGTGCTGTTCCGACTGTTGCCCATCCGCCTGGCCGCGGCTTGTCTCGACCTGATCTCGACAGGAGAGCTTGCGTGTCCGTCTCGACCGTCCCTCCCGGGGCGTGTTCGACGTGCTTCTCTCGATCCCGGCGCGCCACTTGACGCTTGCCTCGCGGTCCGACGCCCTGCAACTTATGACGCGCTGCGTTGAGGGCCAAGGCGGTGCGCGCCACCGTTGCACGGGCGTTCAGCGTGCCGGCAGCCACCGCGGGACCCGCGCTCACCTGTGCGGCCCACGCGTCGTGCAGCCCCGGCGTGCGCCTCGCCCTGCCTGCAGCCTGATGCTGAGTCATGTCAGACACGGAGTGGCACGCGGGCGCAGGCCGTCGTCGCAGGGCGCGGGGCGCAGGCGAGCGGACGCACCGTTCGTCGCGCCGGCGTGGCTCCCTCTCCCCCGCCTCGCGCCTCACCTGCGGGCTGAATCTCCGCGTGTCAGTGCCACGCACGCGCGAGGGGCGCCGCATCCTCAGCCGGTCGAAACTGCGGTACGCACCTCAGATGCTGCGCCACGTCGTGCCGCTGGCCTCGGTTTCCGGCGTCGGAGCTCGTGCCTCCTCGTCGCGTGTTCATAGGCGCTCCATCCTGCACGTCCCCTGAAGGTCCTCGTTTGGCGCGCGCGCTACACGGCGAGCGGCGTTCCGGGACGAGAGACATTTGTTCAGCGGGCGGAGGGGCGTCGCGCCGCCCGCGGGGCCTCACCAGGCAGTTTCTGGCACTCGGTCGATCTTCGGACAGTGACGACCCTCGGACGGCCTTGCGGCGATCGCGCTCCCTTGTTAGCGACGCCCCTTCACGCATTACCTCCTGATTCGAGCTTCGGGCCTCCTGCATGGCCGGCGAGGACATGGACGACTCCGGTCGGCGGATAGAAGTGCAGGGCAGCAAGCCCGGGGTGCGGGCCGCCGCACGCGGTCGACCTGGGAGCGCCAGGTGGTGGGAATCTGGGATGTTGTGATTGGTTCGCGATACCTTGACGAAGCAGGCGCGCTATCCGCAGACTGTGTGTCCTCGTGCTGAGCTGGCCGACTCTTGAGGAGCGGTTGCCACCGCCTTCCAGACGCCGGAACCCTCGCTGGACGACTTCCTCGATGATCTTTGCTCCCACGGGCCGCCCGTAGCACCCGGTCGCCCCCACGACGCGCGCGGTGTCAACGTCGCTTGATCAAAGCGGTTGATGAGGGTCCTCGCGCTCCGAGCAAGGCGCCGCCGCGGTGAGCGGCACAACGACTCGCCTTCATGGAAGGTATTCTCTGCGATGATGCGCCAGCACGGGGACGGCCTCGCGTCGATGGTCGCTGTCCATAGCTGACGTCACCTTCGGTGCCGGATATCCCTCACCCTACGCGTGTTCGTGCCCTTGTTTTCATCTGGTAGAGCTGACGTCGCTATTTCCTGCGAAGTCTGTTTTCGTCGGGCTCGCGCAGCGCCCTTTCTGGCCGGGGGCCGCGACAGAGGGGGAGTGTGGTCAGCAACTGGGCGTCAGGGCGCGCCGTGCCATCCCGAGGCGCCCGCGACCTCCTCGGCGAGGGCTCCTCGTCCACCTACCGCGTCCCGCCGGCGACGAGGGCACATGGTGTCGCAGAGCTCACGCCGCAAGTGCCCAGTGCTGGCAGTGCAGCTGAATCACGGGGCGGCGTTCAGCGGACCGCGTTGCGGCAGCTGGCCCCCGCACGTGCACCGCGCCGACGTCACACGCAGCCGCGCCGGTCAGGCGCACGGCGGCCACAAATGCTGCTCGTTCCCCGCGTCGTTCGGCCCCTGCCCCTTCTGCGCCCCCGCTGCCCCCTGCGCGCCCGCGCCCACCACCCCCATCGGCCACGTCGTTGGAGGCAGCGTCGCGGGCGCCGGCGCGCCGTTCGCGCCTTGCCCGCCGTCCCCCGACGCCCGCGCACCGTTCCCTGCACGACACGAGCAGCCGACGAACGCGCTCACGCGACATGCGCCCGCGCCCAGCCTGCCGCGAGCGCCTCCGCACCGCACGGGGCCGCGCTCACCTGCCGCGCCCACGCCGGGCGGCGCCGCGCTGGAGCTCGGCCCCTCGCCCGCCGCACCGACCGCCTGGGAGGGCGCCCCCGCCGCGCCCACGGGCCGCCCGACGCCGCCCATCACGCCCGGGAACCCCGGCATCCCCGGCACGCCCGGCATGCACATCCCGGCCATCGGGTGCATGCCCATCTGGGGGAACCCCGGCTGACCCCCCCCCTGCTCCACGCCCCCGCCCATGCCCATGCCCCCTGCGCGCGCGGGGCGGCGGACGCCGGACGGTCGCAACGGCGCGCCCGCGGGATGCGTCGGGCCGCACGCCACCGCTCGAGCGGCGCGTCACGTGCCCGCGCACACAGCGTGCTGCGGCGTGCGCGGCGGCGCGGCTCACCTCCCATGATGGCCTGCGCTATCTGGTAGTGGTTGGCCGACTCGTACTTGGCGACGCGCTCCTGGAGGTACTTGTTGAGCTCCTTGAGCTGGTAGTTCTGCTGCCGGAGCATCGACAGGAGCTTGATCGTGTCCACGAGGATCGACAGCTTGTCCGTCTTGGGGGCCTGCGAGGCGCGGCGGGCGCGCGGGGCAGGTCGGCCGCGCGGCGCGGGCGCGGTGAGGGTGCGTGCTGCGCGGCACGCAGGGCGCGCCAGGCGGGTGCGCGCGGGGGGTCCCGCACCTCGCCCGGGTCGATCAGGCGCGCGAGCTCGACGAAACGCTGGTTTATGCGCTCGCGCCGCTGCTTCTCGCGGCACGCCTTGTTCTTGGCGGCCTGCGCCTGCTTCGCACTCCGCCTCCCAGGGGCCTCGTCGCCTGCGCGGGGGGAAAACACGCGCGCGCGCCGGCTCAGCGGACAGGCACCAACGCGTGGACGGTCGTCGGCGCGGCCCGGCCCGCGCGCGGGGGCCGCCACGCGTCGTGCGGGAGGGGACAGCGTGGGCGCACCGCTGCCACCACTCGCGGCTCCGTCGTTCCGCTGCCGCTTCGCCTGCGGCTCCGCGGCGTCGGCGTCGTCGGCCCCGTCGTCGCCATCCTCCTCGCGCGCGCGCCGCCCCGCCAGCAGCTGCTGCTCGGGATCCTCGAGCTCCAGGAGCAACTGGTTAAAGTAGTCGCTCTCGAGCCCGGGGCTGACGCCAATCCCGCCTGGGCCGCTCATAGGGGCCGCCGAGAAATCCGAATATTCGAACCTCGCGCCCCGCCACCTCAACACGCCCCCGGACGGCGAGCGATTCGCCAGCTGCTCGGCCGAGGCGTCCGACGGCCCGCACCGCCCTACGCGCGCGCCTCAGTCACTTCCACGCCACGGAGCTGCCGCCAGACCGCAGTCTATTCGATCGGCCGTCGGAAGGAACTCCCCCGCGCGCGCACGAACGCGCCCGAAAGACGACGGGCCGCCTCTGTCCCGCCTTGCGCAAAGCGTGTGCCTGCCACGCCCAGGGTCAGACCCGCCCACACGCCGCGCCGCCCGCGCGCGCCGCCCGCCATCGCGCCCCGCCGTCGCCGCGGCCCCACACTCGCGCCCACGTCGTCGCTCCGCGCTCCTCCGCGCCCCTCGGCGACCCAGCACCACCATCTGATTTCACCCCGCGCGCCACCGGGCGACGCGGACCGGGCGGGGCGCCGCGGGCGAGCCGCGAGGGGCCCGCGCGTCGCCGGAGGCCGGCGGCCGCGAGCGCCGCGGAGATGTCCGCGCGGGGCGAGCCGCGCGGCGCACCGGGCGTGCGGGCGGGACGCGGCGCGGCTGTCGCCCGCGTGGCAGGCGTGGTCTGACGACGGGCCGCTCGGCGCCGGCTGCCGGCGGGCTGTGTCGCACGTCACGGGCGGGGGATTGCCCGGGCTGGCCCCACCGCGCGGCTTCGAGGGGGCGACCAAGGCGCAGAAGGCCGCGCAGCCCACGGTGATGCTCTTCGGGCGGCGCGTCCCTGGAAAGAGACCGATGTACTACGCCCTGCAGGTGAGCGCCAGACCGGAAAGGCGCCGCCGCGAGCGCCCCGCGCGTGCTCCTGCCCTGCGCTGGGGCCGAGGGGCGCTCGCCGCGAGCGCCTCGCGCGACTCGCGCCCCTTGCGTCGGTGCAGCATCGAACCCTTCTTGAGCTTGCCATCGGTGGGCGATGCACGATCGCGGACCGCTGTTGCGGGACGGGGGGGCCCGCCCCAGTGGCGCGCAAGGGTGATGGTCGCTCGTGGCGCGCTCGTGGGCGGGGTGCTCCAACCGCCGTCTCCGTTCGCGCGTTCGCACGTGCAGAGCATTCCGGGGCTCGGGAGGACGTTGGCGCTGCAGGTGTGCGAGCACATGGGGTTCAGCAGGGACCTGCCCCTCGGGCAGGCGACCGCCGCCGAGCTGCGACGACTGCAGTCCTTCGTGGAGCAGAACTACTACGTTGAGGGAGAGCTGAGGAAGCTGGAGGCGGCGGACATCGACCGGCTGAAGCGGATCCGGTGCGCGCCCGCGCTCACGCCCCGCCACCCGTCCAACGCGCACCCGTCGTCGCGGGCCCGACACGCGGCGCGGCTCCCACCCCGGCACGTCCCGGTCGCCCCGACGTACCCGCACCTCCCCCGCCCGCCGCGCACCGCAGGTGCTACCGCGGCCTGCGCCACCTGAAGGAGATCGGGCCCGTGGAGCACGCGAAGCGACGAGGCACGGCCAAGACGAAGCCTGGGCGGCCGCCCGGGAAGTAGGGGGCTCGCTCGCTCGCCGCGCAGCCGCGTGTCAGCGCGCGCCACGAGGGCGACGGAGCACGTTTGTGACATCACACCGCCGCCGCGCGCAGCTCCTGCAGGTACACGGGGGCGTCGTCGCCCACCTCCCGCAGCCAGCCCGCCTCCCGCACCGCCGCCATGCAGTCCGCGCTCGCGCCCACCGCGGCGTTCAGCGCCGCACACACCACGTCAACGTACTCGGACGCCTCCAGCGCGTCGGCCCCCGCGCCCTGCCCGTCCTGGTCCTGCAGGACCTCCAAGCAGTGCTTTGCCGCGGCGAGCGGCGTCGCGCAGGCGCCCCTGACCAAGCTCGCCGTCAGACCGGCGCAGGGGGGGGTGGATGCCACCAGTGTGCACACCAGTTGCGCAACGGCGGCCCCCACGGGCGCGAGCGCCTGGCTCGCCCTCGGCGGCGTGCCCAGGTGCGGGACGGCCGCGAGCACCGCCAGCGCCGCGTCGCGTGGCAGCTGGGCGTCCGGGGGGGGGGTCCTGCTGCAGTGGCGTGCAGCACCGCCGACAGCGCGCGCGACACGTTCCCCGCCACCCTCCACGCGTCGATCGTGGCCAGCCTGCCATGGTGCCCCGCGCGGAGGTCGGACAGGCACGTCGCCAGCGCCCGCAGCAGCTCCGCGGCCGCTCCGCAGCCCAACAGCGCACCTGCGCCCGCGCGGTCCTGCGCGACCATCAAGAGCGCCGGACACAGGAAGAGCGTGCCGTCCGCGACGCCGCCGTGGCTGTCGGGCGCGCGGAGGCGCAGGCAGTACGGCAGCACCGCCACCAGGGGCTGGCGCAGCGCGTCGGGGACCTCGGCCAGGAAGCGCCCCAGCGCGCGCACCGCCGCGACGTCCACGAGCGGGGACGCCTGGATTTCTTGCTTCGCGGCGTGCGAGAGGTACTCCAGGACCACCTGCGCGCGCAGCGACCCCGGCAGCGCGTCTCGCCACGGTCGCGCGTACGCGTGAGCGAACGAACGCACGCGACACCTGCCCGCGCGCACCTGGAACACCGACATCAGCCGCCCGAAGGCGCGCTCCGTCACGTCGGCCTCGAGGACCACGCCGCCCCCCTCCTCGCCCTCCACCAGCGCGGACACCACCGCCTCCAACAACGCAAACAGTGGCGGCAGCAGCGCCTCGGCCCGCGCGCCCGCCGTGGTCGTCCCCTCCGCGAACGCGCCCTTGCCGCGCCCCGGCTCCGGCAGGTCCTCCACCCGCGGCGGCCGGTGCGGCTGCGGCGCCTGCTCACCATCCTCCGCGTCGTCCTCCTCCTCGACCTCCATGGCGGCCTTCCGCGCGCCCTCCGCGGCGCCGTCCGCGACCACCATGCCCTCGACGAGCGTGCGCTGCAGCTCGCGCAGCTGCTCACCGAGCGGCTTCGCGTCGCGCGCCTCCGCCTCCGCCGCCGCCGCCGCCGCCGCCTGCGCGCGCCTGCGCTCCCTCGCCGCCGCCAGGTTCGCCGCGGCCGCCTCCGCGGTCACCTCGACGGCGGCCCCGTACATGTCGGGCACGGGCTGCTCCGGGTCCATGGCGTCGCACAGCAGCAGCGGCACCTCGACCCCCGCCACCTCGGCCAGCACCGTCAGCGCGGTGCCCCCGCGGGCGGCCAGGGCGCTGCCCGCGCCGCCGAGCACCCAGCGCCACCCGTACAGCTCCGAGAGCGTCCCCGCCAGCACGAGCGCCTGCTGCCGCGTCCCGAGCGCCGTGCGCGACGACAGGATGGTGACCAGCCCGTCGCGCATCGGACGCAGCGCCGCGGCGGGGAGGGCGCACGGCGCGGGCCCGTGCAGGCCGCGCAGCACCTGCGCGACGGCGAGGAGCGACGACAGCGCCTCGAGCTGCAGCGCAGCGGTGCTGGCTGCGGGGGTGGTTGCCTGCGCCGTGTCGTCGCGCGGCGCCCGGTGCAGCGCGAGGCACTCCGCGAGCCCCGCGGCGACGCCCGCGAGGCTGCTCCGCGCGGCGGCGGACGCCTCGCCGCGCCCCGCGTCCCGCGTCCACGCCCGCGCCAGCGCGCACCGCCCTGCACAGGTGCCCGAGCCTCTCGACGCCCGCCTCCCCCGAGCGCTGGACCGCACCCAGCTCCAGCGCCATGCCCTGCGCGAGCAGCGCGAGCCCGCCGTCGCCGAGCAGCGCGGCCGCCGCCGCGGGCGACGCCTCGGCCACGCGCGCCGCAGCGGCCACCGCGTCGCCGCGGACGTCCTCCGGGGCGGCGTAGATGTCCCGCAGCGCCGCGTCGCCCGCGGCCTCGCTGGCCCGCTCGAGCGCCGTCGAGCCCGTGCACGCGATGCGCAGCATGGCTGCGGCGCGGCCGGAGACCTCTGGTCGGCTGGCCAGCTCCGGGAAGCTCGCCAGGGCCGCGCACACCGCCGCGGCCAGGCTGCGGGAGGCCGCGTCCTGCTTCGCGAGCTGCGCGTCTGTCTCGTTCCCTCGTCTCGGCGCCGGAATCATCAGGCGGGAGAGGAAGCCGCCCCCCATGGCGTCGAGAACAGCCTCCGCTGCTGCGCGGTCGCCCGGGTCGAGCATGCGCGCCACCATGAGCAGCCCGACGAACTTCTTCTCGTCGCTCGTGGACCGCAGCAGGTCTAAGCTCTGCTCCAGGACCACCTTGCGCCGCTCGGGGTCCGTCGCGCGCAGCCCGCGGGGGTCTGCGCCGCCGGGGGCACTTGGGGGGACCCGCGGGGCCGCGCCGCCGGTCCTGGGAGCACCCGGCTGCCCCCCGCGGGACTCGCAGTCGACGGCATTCATCGCTCCGCGCTCCGAACGTGGCGCAGGTGCGCCGCTCGGGCTGCACGCACCCGCGGTGGCCGGCGTGAGGAAGCCTCTCCGCATCGCGACCCTCAACGGCGGTTCGCCGCCCACCGTGAGCTCGTCCGCTGAGAGCGCTGCCTCGTGCGCGGCCCCATCGAGCCGCGGGGTGCTCGGAGTACATCCAAGTTGTACCATTCACACTGACTGACTGACTCGGTCGGACAAATGAAGCGGCCGCGGCGCCGCGCAGCAGCCCGCACGCCAGCGCCCCGCACGACGCACATCCGCGACGCCGCCGCGGGCCCCTCCCGGCACGCGGCCGGGTTCTGGTGCGCGCCTCCAGCCCTAGCTGTGCTTGTCGGACTTGTGCCGCTTCGCCTTCTTCTCGCCCCCCTTGCCCGCCCGAACCTTGTCCTTCTTGTCCTTCTTGTCCTTCTTGTCCTTCTTCTCCTTCTTCCCCCCGTGCGCCCGCACCCCCCCCTCCTTCTCCACCACCGCCTTCCTCGCCACAGCCCCCTCCCGATACGACGCCACCATGCTAAAGTGCCCCTCGCCCACCTGCACGGGCAGCGGCCGCGCGCCGGCACCGTGACATCCCGACAGCACGCACGCACGCACGCACGCACGCACGCACGCACCCAACCTGCGCATGTCCACTGTGGCACAGACAGCACACGCGGCGCGTCGAGCGCGGTGGGTGCGCCGGCGCGCTGTCCGCCGCGCGGTCGGGCCGCGCACCAGGATCTGCGTCACCTCGCCCGCCGCCCTCGCGCCCACGCCCAGCCGCACCCCAGTCGGGGACACCCACTCCATCGCCAGCTCGTCGCACCGCATGCCCCGGGGCATCTCGCTGGCGGGAATGACGAGGTTGAAGGCGCCCGCGACCAGGACCGCGAAGTAGTCCGGGCCGACCTGCACCGCGGCGCGTCGGAGCGGGGTGTTGGCACGTCCAGGTAGGGGGTCATGACAACGACCGCACCGCCACGGTCCGGCGGCGGCGGCGCACCTTGTTGACGACGCCGGCGAGGACGTCCCCCGGCGACGGCCGGAACACCTCGAGGTGCACGTGGACGGGGATGCGCACGTACGGGAAGTAGCTGCCCACGGGGGCCGTCGCCTCGGCCGTGCGCTCCCCTCGGTACGACAGCACAACGCCGTCGTGGTCCTCGCTGTATCTGCAGCGCATCGTGCGGGCGCTCGATTCGGTCTTTGTCTGCGCCTGATGGGCCGGGGCGGCGCTCGGCTGCTGTGCCGCACCAAGCACGTCTATCGGAGGGCGAGCGGTCGCGGGCAGCGGCAAGCCGCGGCAGCTCGAATTGGACGGCGTGGTGGCACTCGTCCGGCGCAGCGCATTTGGGCGTTGGCGCGGGGGCGCACGTCAGAAGCATGCCATCCAACTTCTCTCGCACTCCGGCCATCACGTCGCCCAGTTTAGACGGGCTCAGATGAAACACCACACACGTATCAAAGCCACGAATGAAATCAACAATCTCCTGTCGCTCAACTGCGACCGGAGAGCGCATGGTGGCAACGCGGCGCGGAGCTCTCCCTCCAGCAGGCAAGAAGGCTCTCACAGCGCGAGTGTTTCACGCGTGTGCACCGCTACCGATGAGAACGCGGCCTCGTGGGACACGGTCGCGTCCGGTGGCGCGCTCCGCTGAAATCCGCGCGCTCGCGGGCCCCGGCTGAGCCAGGCTCGCCCGCGCTCGGCCAATTGCACCCTCGGGGCTGTGAGCCACCCTGGGCTCGCCTGGTGAATTTCGCCGCAGCCTGCCGTCCGTGCCGTCCACGTGCAGTGCACGTCGTGCACGCTCATTCCACCTCCACTTGGCCGCTCCAGCGACGGCCCGTGCGATCAACAGAGAGCGGATCAACTGCGGGAGCTCGGCGTGTCTCTCCGCCACCGCGGTCACCGCGGCTCGCGCAAGGCTGCCGGCGCGGGGACATGTCGCAGTTTCAGGATGGCAAGGACGTGCACGTCCCCCGCCTTGACCACGGGCAGGCGGTTCTGGACGACTTTGCGCGGGTGCAGGAGAAGCTGGCGCCGCAGGTGGTGCAGGAGCGGCTGTTCAAGGACGGCTACGTCGTGATCGATGACTTCTGGGGAGCGGAGCGCGCCGCCATCTACAGATCGGAGGTGCGGTTGCGACCACGCGCCATGCCGCTGCGGGGACGTGGAGGTTCTCAGGGGCGGGCGCTGCTCGGGTCCGACGGTCTGCAGATTCACCACCTCCTGGAGCACGGGGGCATGCTGCCGAACCGCACGCAGTTCGCCAGCGCATCCGGCGGCGTCATGCAGGCCACGAAGCCCCACATCTACGAGCTGGACCTGCACCACGACCACGTCCGCGCGTCGCTGCCCGCGCTCGCGGCGCTGTTCCAGAGCACGGCCGTGCCCGACGCCATTCGCGCCGCCGCCCCGGGCCAGGTCCTGTCGGGGCCGCGGCACGTCACGCTCAAGCTGCAGGTCAACGAAGGCAACGGTGCGCGGCCGCACGCCACCCCGACGCGCCAGAACGCGCCGCCCGCGCTCGGCGCGCACCGCGCCGCAGCGCCGCTGGCCCGACCGTCGCTGAGCCTGGTCGCTGCAGGGGGGTGTTTCCCGGCGCACTACGACAACCCCGGGGCGCCGAACAAGCGGCGCGTGACGATGCTCACGTACCTCAACCCCGAGTGGAAGGACGGCGACGGCGGCGAGCTCCAGCTCCTGCCGTTCCTGTCGGAGCCCGTGCTCGTCCAGCCCGTGATGGACCGCGCAGTCTTCTTCCTGTCGGACGTCATGCTGCACAGGTGAGGTGTCATGCTCAGCATGAGGTGTCATGCTGCACAGGTGAGGCGCGCGCCGGCGCGGGCTCCGCCGCCCGCGGGTCGCGCCCCGCGCAGCCCGTGCCCCCACGGCCGCGCCAGTCCGCGTGCGTCGCAGGGTGCTGCCGGCCACGGTGCGGAGGTACTGCTTCACAGTGTGGATCGACGGGGCGCACACGAACGCCCCCGCGGACAACGCGATCAACCCCGCGGCCTTCCCGGACCTCGCGGGCCTCGTCGCGCACCTCCGCGCCTCGCCCTCCCAGCGCCTCCTGGCCCGCGTGGTCTACCAGGAGCTGTTCGCGCACTCGCTCCGCCAGTGCATGGCCGGCGCGCACGGCGAGACCGAGATGCTCGCCGCGCACGACCTGCACCTCGAGCGCGCCGCCGCCAACCGCGCCCTCATGGCCCTCGTCGCCAAGCTGCGCGAGTACCACGGCATGCTGGCCGCGCTGCACGGCTGGGACCTGCGCGTGTGACGGCGAGCTCGCACGCGCCCGCCGCCGCCGCCCCGCCGCGGCCGCCCGTCAGACGGCCATCTTCATGGCGATCTTCTTCCCGCACCGGTACTCCCTGAGCTCGAACTCGTCGAACTTGAACCCGTCGATGTCGGTGGCGTCGCTGTTGATGCGGAGCTGGGGGAAGTGCTTCGGGTGCGCCTTGAGCTGCTCCTTGAGAGGCTCGACGTGGTTGTCGTACACGTGCGCGTCGCCCAGGACGTGCACGAAGTCCCCGGGGGCCAGGCCGCACACCTGGGCGACCATGCGCGTCAGGAGCGCGTAGCTCGCGATGTTGAACGGCACGCCCAGGCCCAGGTCGCACGACCGCTGGTACATCTGGCACGACAGCTCCCCGTCGGCCACGTAGAACTGGAAGAACATGTGGCACGGCGGGAGGGCCATCTCCGGGAGCGCCACGGGGTTCCACGCCGACACCACGAGGCGGCGGTCCGTCGGGTTGTCCTTGATGCGCTGGATCGCCTGCGCCAGCTGGTCCACGCCCTGCCCGCTGTAGTCCGCGTGGCAGTCGCTGTAGGGCGCGTTGAAGTGCCGCCACTGGAACCCGTACACCGGGCCGAGGTCGCCCTCCTCGCGGTGCTGCGCGGGAACGAAAGGGCCGGGCGGCGCGTCGGGCGGCGCGGGGGGCGCGCGGAGCGTCGTTGCGGGGCGTCGTTGCGGGGCGTCGTTGCGGAGCGTCGTTGCGGGGCGTCGTTGCGGGCGGTGGTGGAGCTGCACGGGCGGCGCACCCCGAGGCCGATGTTGGCGAGGAACTCCTTCGACCCGTTGCCGTCCCAGATGTGGACGCCCTTGTCGGCGAGCTTCTTCGCGTTCGTCTCCCCGGCCACGAACCAGAGCAGCTCCTCGGCCAGCCCGCGCCAGAACACGCGCTTGGTGGTGAGGAGCGGGAAGGAGTGCCGCAGGTTGAAGCGCATCTGCCGCCCGAACACGGAGAGCGTGCCCGTGCCCGTGCGGTCCGGCCGGTGCGCGCCCTGGTCGATCACCTCGCGGATCATGTCGAGGTACTGGTACTCCTCGTGGCGGGAGGCCGTCGCGGGGGGCAGCGCGACGGGCGCGGGCGCGTCGTGGTGCGTGTACACCAGGAAGTGGTACCGCGCGTCGCCGTCGCGGCGGGGCGCGGACGCCGACCAGAGCCGCAGCGTGGGGTGGTCGGCCAGCGCGGGAAAGTGCGTGTCGCACTCGTAGTCCGTGTCCACCTGCGTGAGGTGGACCGCCTCGAGCGACGGGTGGCGGATCGCGTCCTCGTACACCTGCCCGCCGCCGATCACGAAGACGTGCTCCACCGCGCTCCCCTCGGGGCCCGTGAGGCTCTCCAGGGCGGCGTCCAGCGACGCGGCGACGCGCGCGGCGCCGGAGCTGCACGCGCCCGCTAGACTGCGGTCGGGAGCGCACGGAGAGCGGGTGCCGGTCGACCCCTGCCGCGAGTAGCGCGCCAGGGCAGCGGGAGGGCCTCAGCACGGTTTCGGCGGGACGCAGCGCGTCCAGGGGGCGCCCCGGCGCACCTAGGGGGCAGCTCGTCCGGGTTGCGCGTCAGAACGATGTTGATACGGCCAGCAAGCGGGCGGAAGCGCTCCGGTATCGACTCCCAGGTCATGCGGCCCATGATGACGGCATTCTTCAGCGTGTGGTGAGACGTCTTCATCGTGAGCTCCTTGAAGTAACGCATGTCGCCTGCGGGACCGCGTCGCAGCGAAAGGCGCTTGAGGCCCTCCCTGCGCGCGGGCCGGCCGCGGGAACGGACGCGGCGGGACGGGGCGCGCGCGGAACCGCCAAACGGCCGCTTGAGCAGGCCTGGGCGGGGTGCGCGCCTGGCAGTTTCCACGGGAGCGCTCCCTTCAAACCGATGCCCATCTGCCTCGTTGCTGCGACAACAACCTGGAAACCGCGGCGGGACATCGCCTCGGCCCCGGTCATCGCGGAACCCGCGGACACCAGGGAGCTCAGCACGGAGGAGCAGGGGCGCGGGGAGCGCTGTCACGGACGCTCGCGAGCTCAGAGCAGCTTGCCGGACGTGCTCGTGGTCGCGTTTGTCGCGGCCAGGCGCCCTCGGACGCAAAGAGGGCGGCGGCGTGGCGCGAGGTCTCAGACCGTCTCAACGGTTGGTACAATACGGCCCTCGATGAGCCGTGGGCCCGGGCTCGCGAGTCACGCACGCGCTCCCTGGACCCGCCCAGCGCCCGAGGTGGCTCCTCCGCCCCGCGGTGCGTCTTCGGTGCTGCGCGGGCCCGGGAGACGCACACCACAGACGCGCGAGCTCTTACATCACCACAGCACGCGCGAGCAGCCCGCGAGAGCAGCGCGCCCTCGCCGCCGCCCTGCGCGCCCTCCGCGCGCGCCCTACACGTCCTTGGCGGTCCCGGGGGTCTCGAACGACTTGAGGAACTGCATGGCGCCGTCGATCTCCTCCTGCTTCCGCCCGCGGCCCCAGCCCTTCTCCGCGGCCATGAGCTCGACGATGCGCGGCAGGGCGGCCTTGCAGGCCTGCGTGTCGAGGAAGGCCATGCGCGTGCGGCGCGCGATGAAGTCCTTGGCCGTCTCGCAGTACTCGTGCCGGCAGCAGTACACCACCTCGGCCTCGAGCATCGGGTGCCCGCGCACGAGCCGCTTGCCCAGCTTGAGCTCCTCGGCGAGGCGCGTGACCATGATGGCGCGGTCGCCGTACGCGTGGCTGAGGTGCAGCGCGACGTGCGTGTCGATCGAGCCCGGGCGGTGCGGGACCTTGTAGTGCTGCGCGACGTACGCGTGGTTCCCGGGCGTCCACTTCGCGGCGCCGCGCAGCTTGAGGCCGTCGGTGCGCGAGGACCCGGCCTGCAGGCCCGCGACCTCGATGGCGCGGTCGACGCCCTCCTCGGCCATGCGGCGGTAGGTGGTCCACTTGCCGCCCGCGACGGTGACCATGTCGTCGTCCTCGACGGCGATGACGTGGTCGCGCGAGATGCTCTGCGTGTCGGCGGCGGTGGGGTCGGCCGCCAGCGGGCGGATGCCGCTCCACGCGGAGAGCACGTCGCTCTTGCGGACCTCGATGGAGAGGAAGTCGCTCAGCGCGTCGAGGATGAAGTCCACCTCCTCCTCGGTCGCGCGCGGCTCCATCGTCAGGTCCGTGCTCGAGTCGGTGGTGCCCGCGATGGTGTGGTCCAGCCACGGGAGCATGAACACCACGCGCCCGTCCTTGGTCTTCGGCACGATCATGCCCATCACGCCGCCCTCCGGCGCGTAGTAGTCCGGCAGCGTGATGTGCACGCCCGCCGAGGGCATGATCATGGGCTGCCGCTTCTCGTTCGACATCTTGCGGATGCCGTCCACGAACGGCCCGCACGCGTTGATCACCACCTTGGCGTGCACGTCGAACTCCTTGCCCGTGAACATGTCGCGGCACCGCGCCCCGCGCACCTTGCCCTCGGGCGTCTTGATCAGCGACACCACCTCCGTGTGGTTGGCCACCGCCGCGCCCGCGTGCGCCGCCGAGCACGCCACCGTCGTCGCCAGCCGCGAGTCGTCGAACTGCCCGTCGTAGTACATGATCGTCCCCTTGAGCGACCGCCCGTCCGAGTGCTCCGCGCGCAGCGTCGGGAAGCGCCGCAGCGACTCCTGCGCGCGCGGGGAACTCGCGTGGGGTCGCGCCGCGTGCGGACGGCGCGGCGGGCTGCGAACGGCGCGCGGCGCGCGGCGGTGCGGGGCGGGGGCGGGGGCGCACCCTGGAGGACACGAACGAGGACCAGGTGAGGGCGCGGGTGCCCGCGATGAGGTCGTACAGGCGCAGGCCGCACCAGTAGAAGGGGATCTCCCACCAGGAGTAGCAGGGCGTCATGATGGGCAGGGAGCGCGTGAGGTGCGGCGCGTTGTCGAGCATGCCCTTGCGCTCGTGCAGGGCCTCGAAGACCAGCTTCAGCTGCCCGTAGTCCAGGTTGAACACGGCCTTCTCGAGGTACCTGACGCCGCCGTGAATCAGCTGCAACGCGACGGGGCCGGGCGGCGCGTGGGTCGGACGAGCCGCACCCGGATCCGAGACGTGCACAGCCTGGAGGCCGCGCCCGGCGCCCCCCGCGCGGCCAGCGCGCCGTGCTTCGGGCAGCGGGACCCCGGTCACGCTGATCCGCGGGCGCGCACCTTGGTCGACCGCGAGGACGTCCCTGCGGCGAAGTCTTCGCGCTCCACCATGCCGGTCTTCAGGCCACGCAGGGCCGCGTCCAGGGTGCACCCGACGCCGGTCGCTCCGCCGCCGATCACCAGGACGTCCAGCGGCTTGTCCTTGGTCGCGTGCTTCAGCGTCTGCGCCACGGGCGGGCTCGCGGCGGAGGTTCGCGTAGCCAGCAAGCAACCACCAGGTCGGTTGCGCGCGGCCCGCGACACAGGAGCGTGCCAAGCACGCTTTCCGGCGGGAGCGCCGGTGACGAGCGGCGACATCGACGGAGGTGCGCCGGGCGCTGCGATCGCGCTGGCGGTCCGCGCGGTGCGTGCGAGATGGCCAGGCGCAGGCCTGCTAGGGCATGTGGCCTCCGCCGCCTGTACACGCCCGAAATCACCCACGCGCGCTCGTTTCGCGCGGCCGAGGGCCCCAGGGCGACGCGGGCCGCGGCGCGCGCCAGGAAACGGCCGGGCGCGCGGGCGCTGGACGCGGCCAAAGTGTGGCTGCGACGCCCACGAGCTGCACGCCGGGGCGCGGACGGTGCGCGTTCGGGGGCGTGCTCACCTCGAGCTGCTTGGCGCGGTCGGGGACCGCCGAGGAGTAGTCGACGTTGGCGGCGGACTTGGCGTCCGCGACGGGGATGACGGCCAGGCCGTCGTGGTCCTCGCGGGAGAGCAGCGGCCACGCCATGACAGCGGCGCCCGACAACGCCGCCGCCCCGGCCGTGCGGCGCGCGACCCGTGCCCAGGTGGACGCCATGGTTTCAGTCGGAGCCGCCCTGGAAGCCCGCGCTGGGCTGCGCGGCAAGCAGCACGCCTGGGGCTGGCAAACCTAGCGCTCGAGGGCCGCCCGCTCACAGCTGCACGAGGACGGGCGAGTGCTCTGGTACTCCCTCGTCGGTGGACCAGGTGCGGACGAACGCGGATGCGGCGCGACGGGGCCACGCCGGCCCCAAGGCGCCGCGTGCGGCGACGGCAGGGCGCCGGGTGTCGGCGCGCCTGGTCTGCCAGGCCGACCCGGCGCGCTGCCGCTGCCGCCCGCGCGCACGCACGGGGGCGCGGGAAGCCGCGCGGCGCGACCGCGCCCCCGTCGCACTGCGTCGCGAGCACTCGCGACACGCCCACCGTGAGCACGCGCGCACCCGAGCCTCAGAGCAGGCGGGCGGCTCCGCGCACGGCTCGTGGGCCCCGCGTGCTTCCCGGCATGCGCGCCCGCGTGCCCCGCGCGAGTCGACGTGACGGCCCGCGCCTGCACGACTCACACAACCTCTGCATGTCGCGCACAACGTGCCGCGCCGCCGCTACGCGACGCGGTGTTTCTTCGGCCTCCGGCGCTCCCCCTCGGGCGACGCCGGCGCGCCGCCGTCGCGCAGGATCTGTTCGTTCGCGCCCTGCAGCTCGTTGCTGCGCGTTTGGAACGCCCGGCTGGGCTGGTCCAGCAGGATGACGGGCCCCGTGCCGGGCTGCACCGTCGCGGGGGGCGCGCCGCTCGCCCCGCCCTCCGACGCGGAGCCCCCGCGGGCCGCAACCGCGCGCATGGGGCTCACCCACACCCCCGTGGCGCGCTGCGGGGAGCGCACGACCGGCAGCGGCGCTCCGCCCCACGGGCTCGCGTAGCCGGCGGCGGGGCGCGCGGGGCTCGACGGCGGCGTCACGTCCGCGTCCGCGGCCGCGGTGCCCCTGGTCTGCGCCCTCGCCGGCGGCACCTGCCCGCTCACGGCCTCGTCCGGCGAGGTTTGCGCGGGCGGCACCGCGGGGTGCGAGCCCGCGGGCGCCTGGTCCCGCATGGCCAGGAGCTGCGACTTGAGCGCGGGCATGAAGACCTGCGGGCGCGGCGCGGGGGGGGCGGCGCTCGGGACGCTCCGCGGCGAGCAGGAGGCGCGCGGAGAGGCACAGGCGTGCGAGCGGGCGGCGGGCGGCGCGGATCGCGCGGGCGCCCACCTTGTTGTAGAACTTGATGATGTCGTTCCTCTCGCGCACGGCGAGCGACACGGGGTCCTGCCACTGCACGACCTGCCGGTACACCCCCCCGCGCACGTTGGGGATCTTCCCGTAGGCGTCGACGATGCACTTGAACTTCAGCCCCTCGCCGTTCGGGCCCGCGCCGAACCCGCGGTGCACCTTGGACACGCCGTACAGCGCGCACAGCAGCACCTGGTCGATGTGGCGGTTGAAGAAGAGCTCCAGGTGGTCGGTCAGCGCGGTGGTGACCAGGCGCATGACCAGCTTCTTCGCCTCCTCGCGCTGCTGCGGCGGGCCCAGCGAGGCCTCCGGGAGGCGGTCCACCAGCGCGCTCAGCCGCTCCTGCGCGCGCTTCAGCACGTCGCGGAAGAACTGCTCCAGGACCTTGCGCGCCGTGTTGTGCTCCGCGGCCTCCCCGCCGCCGCGCAGGTCGAGCGTCGTGGGCAGCGACGGCAGCCGCACCGCGCCGCCGCCCGGCCGCCGCACCACCATGTGCTGCCCCGCCGCCGGGTGGGCGTTCTCGTCGCCGCCGCTGGCCTCCGAGCCGTCGCCGTGCGTCTCGACGGTCTGCGTCGCCATGATCGAGGCGTGCTCGGGGTTGGCGGTCGCGCCGGCCTCCTCCGCCGTGGAGCGCGGCGAGCCCGACCCGTTGTTGGCCTCGCGCCCCGGGGTGCGCGCGTCGGGCGGGAGCGCGCCGTGCACGGCGAGGTAGAGGTTGAGGTAGAAGGACGAGCCGGGCGTCCACGCGTGCTCCTCGACGATGGAGATGAGCAGGCGCAAGATGTGCTGCGTCATGTCGCCCGGCATGTTGCCCACGTCCAGCGCGCGGCGGAACGGCTGGATGAGCTTGTACACGTCGAACGCGGTGATCCCGAGCTTCTCGAGGCTCTTCGGGAAGCGCAGGTGCAGGATGTGGCTCGCGTGGCACACCACGTCGCACGACAGCGCCACCAGCCCCACCAGGTTGGCCTCCCCCGTGAGCTGCCGCACCAGGGACCGCCGCTGGTCCGCGCTCGCGCCCGCTCCGGCGTTCAGCTGCACCATGCGCCCGATCACGAAGAACACCAGCTTCGTCGCGCACCGCGGCCGGCTCTCGCGCATGTCCTGGAACAGCGCCGGGCGCGCCCCCCGCGCCTCCCCCGGGACGTCCGCCGCGTCCTCGAACGCGCGCGCCACGAGCGACGCCGCCGCCCGCACCACGCCCGCCGCCCGCGCCTCCCCGAGCGCCTCCACCAGGAACGCCGGCGGCGCCACGGACGGGTCCGGGGCCCCCTCCAGGAGCTTGGTCAGCCACGAGTCCGACCGGATCGCGGCGGTGATGGGCGTCTGCGGCACGTGCGAGGCGTGCAGCGCGGTCGCCGCGGGGGACCGCAGCGGCGACAGCGCGCCCGCGGGGGCCGCGTCGTCCGCCCGCGCGCCGCGCCCGGGCAGGCCCCCCGACAGAAACACCGCCGCGCCGCGGTCGATGCCGCGGAACGGCGTCGCGAGGGCCTCCGCGGGCACGCGGTGCAGCGCCCCCGCGCGCGGCGTCGCCCCGGCCGCCGCGGCCCCGACCTTGCGCCCCGTGTCGCGCCACAGCAGCCGCTCGTCCAGCTCCCCCGCCGCCATGTACGTGTCCGCGTACAGGCGGTCCAGCGCCGCGACCGACGCCGCGCAGTCGCCGTCCGCGCCGACGAGGCCCTCGAGCGCCCCGCACGACGTGTCCACGTGCGCGGCGTGTGCGCTCTCCACGCGCGCCACCTGCGCCCCCCGCGCCTCGCTGAGCGCCGCGGCGACCGAGTCCTCCACCCACGGCATCAGCTCCTTGCACTGCGGGTCGGGCGGCGCGCGGGCGTGCGTGTCTGGCGGGCGCCGCGCGGTTCGTTGCGTTGGCGGTGCGTGTGAGTGCGCGCGGGGGCGCACCTCCGTGGACGTGGCCTCGCCGAGGCCGAGGTCCTGGCAGAGCGACAGCAGCGAGTCGGCGCGGCCGTCGGGCGCGGCGACGCGGAGGAGTTCCCCGGCGTTCCCCGGCGCGAACCGGCAGAGCGTGGCTGGCGCGTTGGCGAGGACCAAGTTGATGACGCACACCATGAGGATGCACGAGCGCATCTGGTCGTTCTGGAGCGAGGCGACGTCGTTGCTCCGCAGGGTGATGAACATGAGCCACGCGAGCTCGGACACGCCCTCCGGAGCCCTGCGCGCGGGCGGGAGGCGCGCAGCTGTGGGTGATTGGGCGGGCTCGGCGGGCCGCGCGGCGCCGGGCACGTCCTAGGCGAGCGGCTCGCGGCGCCGGCAGCGACGGCGACAGAGGGCCTCGGTGCGCGCGACGGTGCGCGCAATGGTCCGCCCGCCGCGGAGAGAACGCCCGAGGGAGGGGAATGACACCGCCGCGCGCACGCGCCCGCGAGAGCGAGCACGCGCCCCGCAGGCCCCGGGCCGGCCCCGCTGCGTCAGCGGGGCGACGCGCGGGCGGCCCCAGCGCCGCGCTCCGCCGGTGCGTGGCGCGCGCGCGCGTGAGGCTGAGGAATCTACCTGAGGTAGTTGTGCAGCTTCTTCTGCGCGAGGCCCTTCCACGCGGCGGTGAAGAAGAAGCGGTCGCAGAGCTGCTGCGCGTTGCGTTCGAGCAGGCTCTTGGCACCGACGTGGAACTTGGCGGTCAGCACTGGTTCGCAGCGCTGCAGGATGTCCCGGAAGTACTGCAGGAAGTCCACGTAGGGCAGCTCCGCCGCGGCGAGGATCTCCCCGAGGGGCTTCCTGTCCTTGCGCATCGTCGCGCCGGGCGTCGCGAGGCTCCGCACGACGTACGCTGTCATGGCTAGCAGGAGCTTTTCGTAGCGGGAGCGGTCGATGCCCTCCTCCACGGAGCTCGTCACGCCGCCCGGGCCGCCCAGCACCTTGTCCAGGGCGGCCACGAGGTCCATGTGGATTTCCACGTCCTGGTCGTCCCGCCCCAAGAGCTGAGCGAAGAAGGCTCGTCGCTCCATCCTGCCGTTTCGTCGGCGCCCGCCGCGCGCGTGCCGCGGCGGTTCGCGGTTCGCCCGGCGGTTCTACCTAACGCCAGCAGGCGCGCCGGGGCTGCGCGTCGCCCGCGCAGATCGCGCTTCGACCGACGTAGACCGCCTTTGGCGGGAGTTCCGACACGCGACGACAGGCCCTCCAGCACAGCGGATTCCGCCCGCGAGGCGGCAACTCAACAACAAGCTCTGCGCCACCGGGGCCGCGCGCCGCCCCCTTCACGCCCCGGGGCGCGCCGCCCGTCGTCCTTTTGGACTGCTGCTGCGAGAGGGGACCCAGGCGGCGTCAGGCGTCTCCACGTGGCGCGCGCAGCGAGCAGCCAGCTCGATGCCGTCGCTCGCGGCCGCCTCGCGCACTTCTCGCGTCGCCGAGCCGCACCGCCCTGTCGCGTCCGCAGCCGCAAGCACCCACGGCCCCAGCACCCACCTAGGAAGCGGTTCGGGCCCGCCGCAAGCGACACGCGCGCGCGCACTCTCGGCGCACTGGTAGGGACTAGACTGCACCGTGCGCTGATCGTGCGGGATGTACGCCTCGTTGCCGAGGTTCGCGGTCGCGCCGGGGCTTGCATGCCAGTGTCGGCTTAGCAGCGCCCGCTCCAAGCACGCGCCAGCGAGGCGGCCGCTGCGGCAGCGTGCGGTGACGGACGGCATGGACTTGCCGATGGGCTCGCCGGCGCCGAGTTTCATCCTGCCGGAGCCTCTCACGGGACGCCATCACAGCCTGAGCGAGCTCAACAGCGGGAAGGCGATCCTCATCATCTTCGGTGCGCACCCGCCGCCCGACAGTCGCCGCGCCCGCAACGCATCTCGGAACCGCCCGCGACGCGCCTGCGCGGGCCCCGGCGGCGAGCCGCGGCAGCGTTGTTCTCACCAAGGGCGGTTGGCCACCCCGGCGGGCACGCCAGCTGGTGCCTCGCACCTGGCGCCGCGCCCGGCCTGTGCCATGCGTACCTGCCGCGCGACTGCGGGGCACCGCGGCCGCCAGTGCGCCTCAGTTACGCCTGGACGCGCATCGTTGGCAGGCAGCTGAGCCCCCCGCTCCGCACGCCGCGAGTGTCGCACGTGGCGCTCCCTCCCAGCAGACGCTGCGACGCTCGACTCCCGAGCGACGCCCCACGCTCTGCGCGGACGCGCGATCGCCCGCGGACGGCCGTTCGGCTTCCTCTTGCTTTTGGCGCACAAGGGCGGTTCGCGCGGAACAGCCGCGGCGTGGCGGCCCTCCAGGGCCCCGCGCCAGCGCTGCCGGCAGCCACCTGTCCCTGCGCGGGACCGCACCGCGCAGCGCGCCCCCGCCGCTCCGTCCGCGGCTGGTGCTGCCGGAGACGAGGGACGCGTGGCCCGGCGCCTCAGGGCGCGCGCTGCTGTCGAACGCGGCGCCCCCGCGCGCAGTGTGCGCTCCCGCGTGCGGCGCCCCCGGGCCACCGCGTCGCGTCACCCGGAGCCCCTCGGTGCCCTCTGTCGTGCAGCGTGCAACCACTGCCCCTTCGTCGTGCATCTCCGGCAAGCGCTCATTGATCTGGCGCACGAGTACCAGCCCAAGGGCGTCCAGTTCGTGTCGATCTCGTCCAACTCCCCGCACACGCACCCCCAGGACGGCCCGGAGCAGATGGCGGAGGAGGCCCAGGCCCACAACTTCCCCTTCCCCTACCTCTACGACGGCGACACGCAGGCGCGACGCACCGCCGCGCCGCACCGCGCGCCCCGGCCACGCGCGGACGCCCCCCGCGCAGCCCCAGACCCCCCCCTTGCCTCCCCCCCGCCCCGCAGGAGGTGGCCAAGGCCTTCCGCGCGGCGTGCACCCCGGAGTTCTTCCTGTTCGACAACGCGTCCGGCGGCCCCCTCCTGGCGTACCACGGCCAGTTCGACAGCTCGCGGCCGTCCAAGTACTACGACGACTCCGCGCCCGTCACAGGTGCGCGTCCCGCCCACTGGCACGCAGTCGCTTGGGGGGCGAGCACCTCGCTTGCCGCTCCCGCGACGCATGCTCGCCCTGCCGCGGCCGGCACGATGCGCTTCCTCCGCGAACCGCCCGGCCGCGCGTTCCGCCCCCGCAGGCGAAGACCTCCGTGCCGCGCTGGACGCCGTGCTTGCCGGGGAGCCGGTGCCGTCGCCCCAGGTCCCCAGTATAGGCTGCAACATCAAGTGGACGCCCGGCAACGAGCCGGCGTGGTTCGGCGCCGGCGCCAAGTCGTCGTGACGGCGCCGAGCCGCAGCGGCGCGTGCTGCTGCAAGAGAGGCTCTGATCGCGAGGGATGGCGGCTGCCTCGCACAAGAAGCGCCGCGCGGGCATCGCCGGCCCGGCAGAGGTGCCGAGGCCGACGGCGGATGCGTTGGCTGCGACATGGAGTGTGACAGGTCGCGATACAGCTTCACAGTGGTGGACTGCACATGGTGGTCATGGGCGAGCCTGCAGCGCGGCGTCGCGGCAGCGCGCAGCCCCGGCGGCTCAGAACACGTCCGGGGGCCGCTGGCTGGGCTCGCCGACGCCGTTGGCGGCCTTGAGGTGCATGGCGAGCGAGAAGTTGTTGAGCTCCAGGGCGCGCATCTGTTCCTGGTACCGCTGGAGCATCTCGCGCAGCTGCTGCACCTCGCGCTCGCGCTCCGCCATCTCCTGCATGCGCCCGTTCTGGATGGCGACCGCGCGCTTCAGCAGCGCGTTGTCCCGCAGCTGCTGCGCCAGCTGCTGCTTCAGGTTCCGCACGTCCTCCGCCCCGCGCCCCGACCGCCCCTGCACCTCCCGCACCACCTCCTCGATCACGCGCGTCGCTCGCCGCCGCGCGTCCTCCAGGTCCGTCGCCTGCGCCATCTCCTGCACCGTGCGCTCCACCCACTGCGCCGTCGCCGAACCGTCCGCCCGGGGGCCCGACTCCCCCGACGCCCGCTGCTTCGCGCTGTGCGTCCGGCGGTGTGCCCGCTTCGCCACGCGCGCCTCGTCCGTGCCGCTGGCGGCAGCCTCAGCCTGCACACAGAGACGCAGCGCACGCTACGTGAAGACGCGCGTCCCGCGCTCGCCGCCCCGCTGCGCAGAGCTCGCAAAGAGGACAGCGCGGCGCGGCGAAGCGCCCGGCCACGCGCTGCACCCCGCCGGGCAGCGGCCGCGGGGGCCGCAAGCTCCGTGCGCAGGCAGCGCTCAACCCCGTGGCCGCGTACCTGTAGGCTCAGCTCATGCAGGCGCCTGATCGCTGCATCTACGTCGTCGCCGAACTCGTCCAGCACGCGGGTGACGGTGGTGTCATCCATGCTCGGGAACAGTGCCTTCAAGGCCTCAACGGTGGCCACGCCCACCACATACGACCGCGATGCGCCCGGGCTGCCGCAGCGAGCGGCAGCCGGACTGACGCAGCCCCTCGAGCGCTTTAGAAGCTTCCCTTGAGTTCCCCTGCGGCGGGAAGACGAGTGGGGCGGAGGCAGCGTCACTTCGTGCCGCAGCGAGCGACCGTGGACCCGGGCCGACCGAAACACGAGGCCGAATTCTCGTCCAGTTGTGCGCGCCCGCGCGCTGACGGCGTTTCCGGCGCGCGAACGGGCCGGGGGAGAACCGCGTAGCTCGTAGGTGCCGATTGTCGCGCGCATGCCGCGCAGGAAGGCGCAGAATTGCAGCGAGGGCGGCGAGTGGCGATATGACGGGCGTCAGCGTGAGTTTCTGCGCTATGATGGCCGCCGAGGGGCCAGGCGGCCGAGGTGGGCTCAGCAGCCTCTAACGAGGGGATTTCCGCGCATCATTGTGCCCCAGGCGCGTCGGGAGCGTACCCGCAGTGGTCTTCAACCTCCTCGAAATGCCTCTTGTTATGCGCGGTGACGCAAGGTGCCGCGAGCATGGGTCACACAGCCATGAAACCACAGTGCTCTTGAAAGCAGTGCGCCTGAAACACGGGGAGTAGCGGATTCACTCGCTAGCAGTGTGCTCAGCACGCAGATTCTGACGGCGGGGGCGGCAGCGCGGGCGCAATGGGGGCGCGTGGGCTTCCTGGGTGCCCGCTGAACCAGGGGGGGACCGCGGTCAGGAATTGCCCCCGGCGCGCGCTGGCAGGTGCTGCGGGCGCGTTCACCGGCGCGCCCGCGCGGCCCCCTCGCTCAGAAGGTCGCGTTGCGCGGCCGACAGGGTGAGGGCACCGGCTGTGCAGAGCTCCGTGGAGGCCTATGTCGTAGACGGCAGCATGTCGCACTACGTGTTTCACGAGCAGGCGGACCTGACGCTGACAAAGTTCAAGGCAAGCAGAGTTCCGCAGTCGCCCGCATGGAGGCACGCGAGGCGCTTTGTGGGCTGCTCTGTGCCAGCCAAGGGCATGGGTCGTTGTGCCCGCGCTGCACCGCACCGCGAGTGGCGGGCTCCTGCGCGGCGCCACCTGCTCGTCTCCACGACCGCCTGTCTGGGCCGGCGCGCCAAGATGCCGCGCCCCCCCGGGCTCGCAGCCCACGTGCCGAGCCCTTGCAGTGCACTTCCGACGTGCCGAGCACGCCCCCCCTTCCGCCCGTCCAGCGTGCGGGCCCGGACCCTGCGGCACAGCATCAGACCGCTTGCTGCGACGGGCCCGGAGCGCTGAAGGCCCGTCCCGGCCTGTGCTGTGTGCAGGAGCTGTTGGGCCAGGGCGTTGTCCGGACGATAGACCTCGGGGGGCACACCCTGGAATGCCCGGAAGGCGAGGTCGTGTGTCTGAGCCGCGAGATGGCCGTTTCGAACGGCACGATTCAGTGCGCCGGCTTCCGACAGAGGCTCTTCGGGCGCAGGAACTCGGTGTCGACGCTGCTCGTGGGCCTGCGCATCAAGGGCAACCGCTGCAAGCTGGACTCCGTGACCGTCACGGGGCTCGGGGGGGACTCCGTGGCGGTCGTGGTGGACAAGGCCGAGGGCGTGCAGCTGATTGACTGCACCATCACGGGGAACGAGGGGACAGGTGAGGCCCCGCGCGGGCGCGGGCAGAGACACCGCCCGCCTCGCGGTCCGCCGAGCGAGGCCTGCTCGAGCGCAGAGTGCTGTGCGTCGCCCCCGCGTCGCGCGGGACTGCGACGCGTTGCGGCATGTGGCGTGTGCGCGCAGGGCTGATGGTGTTCGGCAGGGGGGCGACGGCGATCGTGCGGAACGGCCGGTGCACGCGGAATCGGCGGTCGGGGCTGGTGGCGATGGCGGGCGGTCGCTGCCTCGCGCAGGGGCTCGAGGCGGACGACAACGGCACGGGGGTGACGTGTTTCCTCGAGGGGTCCGTGGTGGCGATGGAGAACGGGTCCCTGGAGAACAATCGCACGAACGGCGCCTTCGTGTTCGGCGGCGGCGTGATGAAGCTCAGCGGGGTGCGCGTCGCGGACAACGGCGGGGAGGGCGCGGCAGCGTGGGACGTGGGGACGCTGCTGGAGCTGGAAGACCAGTGCGAAATCACGCGGAACGGGGGCTACGGCCTGCACGCGGCGCGCGGCGCGCAGGTGCTCGTGTCGGGGGCCCTGGGGCTGGAGGCGAACGTGAAGGGCAGCATGCGGGAGGCCACGCGCGGAGAGATTCTCGGCGCGGAATCTCGCGGGAAGCCAGGCGTGATATCGGCGAATTCCGCGATCAGCGTGATTCCGCGCGGGCCAGCGCAGTATATGTCCAGCAGGAGCATCGCGCCGGAGCCGGGCGCATCCACGGCCGACACGATTCGGAAGCTGGAGATCGAGGGGCGCGCGGAGTCGAGCGTGGGAGGCGCACGCAGCCTGCGGCACGACACCACGTTGGACAACGGGGCTGCCGACGACGCGCCGGAAACGTCTGAAGCACACTCGTAGATTTTGGGCGTCGAGCACCACGTGGTGCTCGCGAGGTAGCGTGCGGCGAGATCGGACGCGGCTAGGACAGTCACCGCCGCGCCTCTGCTAGGGCTGTGTCGAAGAATACGCTAGGGCAACAGGCCTGGCCGCAACTTGTGATGAGTACCCCCCTCCGCGGTCAGCTGTCGCAGATGGCGACGTCTACCTTGCCACAGGCGACGCACACGCGGGTTCGAGTGGCGCGCCGCGCAGGGCGGTGTCGCGCCAGCGTTGTGCGGATCGGCGAACGCCAAGACGGTCCATGCGCAGCCAGAGATTTTTACAGCGCAGCCGTCAACAAGCCGGGCCCTGCGCGGGTGTCACGTCGACGGAGTCTCGCGCCCGAGCAGCTGCACGCCGAGGCCCGAGAGAGCTGCGTAGCGCGCGGCGCTGCGGACCAGCACCCGCGCAGACTTCACGCCCAGGTGGCGGGCCACGAGGGCCACCGCGGCGCCCGGGAACTGCTGCTCCGCGGCCGACGGCTGGCGCTGGGACCGCGAATACACGAGGACGCCCCGCCCCTCGCTCGCTATCCGCTCCATGGACGCAAACACCTGCACGCACGACGCAGTGCCCGCAGGTGTGTCGCGCGCGATCGGGCGCTACGGGCGCGATCGGGCCCGCCACGCTCGCCACGCGCGCCGCCTGCACGCCGCCGCTCACCTCGCTGCCGGCCGCGGCCTCGAACACGTCGCCCACGACGTCCTCTTCGTGCGCGGCCACCAGCAGGTCCGAGCCGTGGGCGGCGACGTCGCCGCGCACGAGCGCCACGTGCTCGCGGTCGTCGTAGACCGTTCTGAAGGTGTGCGCGGTGAAGGGCCCGTGCGGCGTGGCGATGTCCCGCGGCGGCGCGGCCACCTCCACGAGCTGCTCGTGCTGCAGGCGGTAGTGGATGAGGTCGCGGATAGTGATGCACTTGAGGCCGTTGTCGCGCGAGAAGCGCAGGAGCTGCGGCGTCGTCTGCATGCTCCCGTCCGCGCGGTTGACGATCTCGCACAGCACCCCCGCGGGCGCGCAGTCGGCCAGCCGCGCCAGGTCGACCGCGGCCTCGGTGTGCCCGGGGCGGCACAGCACGCCCGCGGACTGCGCGCGCAGGGGGAAGATGTGCCCGGGGCGGCGGAAGTCGTGCGGCCGCATCGCCGGGTCGGCAAGGGCGCGCAGCGTGGCGCCCCTGTCCTGTGCGGAGATGCCTGCAGACCACGTCAAGTGCACCGCGGCGGCCGCGTGAGGGCCACGGCGCGCGCGGCGAGAGCAGCGGCGGCCCCCCGTCGGGCGCACCACCCCTGCCGACGGGCGGCTGCGTTGCGGTGCACGAGAGAGGCGCAGCGGCGAGAGGCCTGCCGGGGGCGCACCGGTGTGGGTTCCCTCGCGCAGGTCGACGGACACGGTGAAGGCCGTGTACATCGACTCGTCGTTCTCCTTGGACGTCACCATCAGCGGCAGCTCGAGCCTATCCAAGTCCTCTGCAGCAGGATCGGGGTGTTCCGCGTTATACGGCCACGGGTATGCGCCTTCGCTGACGTCAATGCAACAGTCATGAACTATTGTTTGTGTTGGTGGGCCCGGGTGCCCGCACGAGGCGCTGTCTTCCTCGGAAAACACGGGCGGAAGGCAGCAGATGTGGGCCAGCGGGGGCGACGCTGCTCCAACGTGTGCAATTGCCTCATTCCTGCCTCCGTTCGTCGAGTCGGCGTCGAGGGCACGCATGGCGACGCGTCTGCTGCTCGCGGCGGGCAGCGCGCAGGGCGACGGAGGGCACCGCAGAGAGCATCTGGTCCAGGGCCTCACCTCCCGTCATGCCGACGCAGAGCAGCCCGGAGGTCTCGTTGACCATGAAGGCGATGGACTCCGTGGTTGCGTGCTCGGCCGCAATGATCAGGTCCCCCTCGTTCTCGCGATCCTCGTCATCCAATACCACCACAAACTTTCCAGCGGCGACATCCGCGAGGGCCTCGGAAATGCTCGCGAATCCCACGTCGGCGTCGCCACCGTCCCCGTCGTTCGGCGTCCCCCGCAGCGCCACGTCATCACGGGTCCGAGCAGCCACTCGACTGCACACGTCCCTGCAGGCTCCCTCGCACGGCTGCCTGCGCGCCCGCCAGTGCCGCCGGCCCGCCCTCTGCACCGCCGGCCCCGCCCTCGAGAATCGACTCGGTCGTGCGACGGCGCCGATCCTCCTGGCCGCCTCAGAGCAGACCGCGCCAGGTGCGACGCGAGCCGGCACCATGGCTAGCGGACTCGTGGTGATGCGCGAGGCCTGGCCTGTTGCCGCTCCGACTTCGCTGAGTAACTCTCAACAGAGACAGGCGCTCGAACGTCGCGAGTGAAACCCCTGCTGGGCCCCAGCGGCTTCAGCTACTTGCAAAGCGTTTCGGTGCTGTGCGGATGCGTCGACAGACAGAGCCCCCCCCTTTTCTCCAAGCAATGATCAACACAGGCTAGTGCACGCCTCCCGACCGCCGGGCAGCCCATCGTGCCCCTGGGCGCCGTCAATTACGATATACTGTCTCCACCTGTTCTACCCCGCAGGGCCTCTCGAGAGACCTCCCCCACGACCCTGGCGCCCACGCAGACGGCCGAAGGCGCGCGCGCCTCGCCGCTGCCGAGCCCCGCCGACGTCGCGGCGGCGGCGGCGAGCGGCGCACACAGCGCGAGACCCAGACGCCAGACACGACGGACTGCGGCGAGACGACGGTCGCGCGCGCCGCCACCCCCGCGGTCACACGATGCGCTCCAGCTCCCGCGCGTACAGCAGCGAGTTCTGGATGAGCTCCTCGGCGGGCACCGCCCCGGGCCCCCGCGCGTCCCCGGCGCGCACCGTCGCCGCGAACTCGTACCCGGCCGGACCCTCCTGCCACCCGCGCCGCGCCGCGATCGCCTTCGCGTCCGGCTCCGACACGCCGAGAACCCTCGCGAGCTCCGCGACTGCACACACAGTGGGTGCGACGTGCCCGCCGTCGAGCGCGTCCAGGAGGGCCGCACGCACGCACGCGCGCGCGCGCACACGCACACAGACGCGCGGCAGGGCGCACCTGTGAGGGACCGGAACGCCTTCTCGCAGCAGGACGCGATCTCGTCGCGCACGGTCGACTCGAGCAGGCCGGTGAAGTAGGCGTACGAGGGGTCCGGGGCGCTGGCGCCGCACCGCGCGACCTTCCGGTACGCGCCCTCCATCATCCACTGCTCCACCTCCATGGGGAAGCGGATGCACGGGTGGCCCTGGTCGGCCACCGGGATCAGCTCCAGCGCCGTGTGGAACTCCGCCGTCCTGCTGTCCGCGAGCAGCCGCATCAGGTTCAAACCTGCGCGCGGGAGACGCACGGCGGGGTGAGCGCGCTGGGCGCCGCGGCGAGCGGTCCCGGGGTGGTGCCGCGCGCTGTGCGGGCCAGCAGGCCGCGGGCGGGGCGTGCCTGTCAGCAGCGGCTCGCGCTCACTGCGCGGGGCCTTGTCCTTGAAGTCGTGATATAGGACTTGCAGCTGCGCTAGGTTGCGGTCGAACGCGGCTGCGTCTTGCTGCTGGAGCGCAACCAACATCGCCAGTTCCAGCGTCGCGCGCGCCACCTCCACCTCGCGCGACACCTGCTGCGACGCCTGCCCCCCGACGGTCAGCCCCGGGAACGACAACATCAGCACCTGCGCCGCGGGGGGGAACGCGACGCTCGGACGGAAGCTGAAGCAGCGGGCCGCAGAGGTCCGCGCGCGCAGCCCTGACGGCTCCGTCCGTGCGGGCCCCGGGAGGAGCACGCTCGATAGACTGCTCGGCACGGACCGAGCCGCGTCGAAACGTGCACTGCTGGCAGGCAACGAGGGCAAGCACACCTTCAGTTTGCTAATGAGCCCTGCGCACTCCTGCCACGCGCCATTCTTGAACGACGTCTGCAAAATGTGAGAACCGATGCAGGGGTACAGTTGCAGCGCGCCCATGCGCGCGTGCCCGCTCCTGGACGCACCAGGCGCAAGTGTGCAGTGACACAAGCTTTGCGCGGCGCCTCCTGGGCAGGTGGGCACAGATCCCGCGGTGCGGTGTCCCGGATCGCAACGTCAGAGCACGCACCTCGAGCTTGGCCAGCAGGCCCTGGGCTTCCACCAACGCCATGGCGTCTCAGGCGCGAGGCGCCCTCTCCGCCCAGCCCGCGGCAATGAACCCGTTCCCAGTGCAGCGGTGACGCAGGTCAAGGTCCCGAGGCGAGCTCCCTCGCACCTCGCGCTCCTTCATGCCATCGCCGTCGGGTCGCGACCCGCCCATCAGCTCCAGGCAGTGACTCGGACCACGCTGACTGGCCGCAAGGACACCACTCGGAGAGGTCCCCGGTGCCGCCCACTCCTGCGCGGCAACCTCACTGCGCCACGCGGCGCCTTCCGCCTCACTCCTTCGTCCAACGCGAGCACGAGCGAATCCCGTGGTACTACGCAGGCAAGCGGGACGGTAGGTCTGGAGCATAGCACGATCGCTCCGCGTTGCCGCAGGGCTGGCGTCTTCGACCACCAAAGCCGAGCGACACCTTCTCGGGTAGCCGTGCTCCACGATGCGCGGCACCTGCCTCAACGCGCCCGCCGCATCGGCACGGGCGCTGGAGCGGGTGGCCCTACCACGACGGAGCGCCCTGCCCGCGTCCGCTGTTGGACGGGCGAGCTGCGGCGCGGGGCGCAGCAGCAGGCGGAGACACGTGCGGGTGTTCGCGGAGGATGACGGCGAGAAGCGCGCGCTCGCGCGTGCAGAGCCGCAAGGTGAGCTCCCCGCCAGGATCTGTTTGGATCGCCGCCAGCGCCCGCGTCGGTGCGCGGCACGCCACGCGCGCGGCAGGAAACTGCGTGGTACTCTTCGAGGCCTCTCGCCCACGCGGGAGAGCGTGCTTGGACGCGGGCCGCGACGTTCGCGCGGCCGTGTTGGTCCAGTCGCGCGGCGCTCGCGGTGGCCTCGCCCTCCCGCCGCGCGAGCGGGCGATCCGACGCCGCCGCCGCCGCGCCCCTGGTCGCAGAGCTGGCGCCCCCGGAGCCCGAGCAGGCGTCGGCGGTGCAGAAGTTCTTTTTCCCGGACCAGGAGGAGCTGGACAAGGACTTCGAGATGCCCATCTGGGACCACCTCGACGAGCTGCGGGAGCGCGTGCTGCTCTCGGGGCTCGCGGGGCTCGGCGCGGTCGCGCTCTGCTTCTGCTTCTCCAAGGTGCGCGGGGCGCTGCTTGCGTGGCGTCGGGGGGCGTGCTGCCGCCGCGGCGCCGAGGCCCAGCGCCCGCCGAGCGCCCTCCCCCGCGGTCGCAGGAGCTGGTGTACTTTTTGGAAGCGCCCGTGGCGGAGAAGGGCGTCAAGTTCCTCCAGCTGTCCCCGGGGGAGTTTTTCTTCACGACCATCAAGGTCGCCGGGTACACGGGCCTCCTGCTCGCCGCGCCGACGATCTTCTACCAGGTCGTCGCGTACGTGGTCCCGGGCCTGACCCGCAGCGAGCGCAAGTTCCTCGGCCCCGTCCTCCTGGGGTCCACGCTGCTCTTCCTGGGCGGGCTGGCCTTCTCGTACGAGATCCTCACGCCCGCCGCGCTCAACTTCTTCATCACCTTCGCCGACGGTGCGCCCGGCCGACCGAACGCGCCCCGCCCGCCGCGTCGCGTGGAGGCGCCCGCCCACCTGCCCACGTGTCCGCGCGCGCTGCAGGGGCGGTGGAGTCGCTGTGGTCGATCGACCAGTACTTCGACTTCGTCCTCGTCCTGATGCTGTCGACGGGCCTGTCGTTCCAGGTGCCCGTGGTGCAGGTGATGCTCGGCTCCCTGGGCCTCGTCAGCTCCCAGCAGATGCTCTCGCTGTGGCGCTACGTCGTCGTCGGCGCGACGGTCGCGGCGGCCGTGCTCACGCCCTCGACGGACCCGTTCACCCAGATGCTGCTCGCGGTGCCCCTCATCGGCCTCTACATGGGCGGCGCGCTGGCCGTGCAAGCCATCGAGGCGGGGCGGGGCGGCGAGGCGAGCGCGTGACGCGGCGGACGCGGCCCTGCGCCTGCGAGCCGCGGCCCCGGTCGGCGTCGGCGGCGACCGTGCGGGCCGCGATGTGAGCGACGTCAGGGATTGCTGTCGCAAGCGGTCCCCCGGAGGTGCAGGCGCACGAGGGCGCGGCAGAACCCTCGCGATGCATCGCCACAGTACGCGGTTGTCGCCGTCAGCATCCGCCGAACTGGTGCACGACGCACCCAGCTCTGGGAGACCCTCGACATGACGGGGGGAGTGTCAAATTCAACGCGGCGGCGCGGCACCCTTTGCCGTGGAATGCTCAGGGGCAGTCTACACTCCGCGCGGACCGAAACGCCTTCCTCCTGCGGTGACTTGCGCACAGCCGCGAAGCTAGTCGCAGCTGCACCATCTGGTTCAGCCCTGCGGCTGAGCCGTGATAGTCGCGATGCAAAGATGTTGTGCGCGGCCCGGGGAGGCGTTTAAGGCGGTCGACGTTCGCTCACGCCCGCGCTTCAGTTGTCGGTGCTCTGCCGCTCGCACAGGGCGGCCGATCTTTGGTGGGCGCCGGTTGGCGCTGAGCGGACTGATTGGCACGCTGCTGTACCCGCAGCTCGCGGCTGCAGGTACGCGCAACCATGTTGTAGCAGTGTAGTACACCTTCGGACACATGACGACCCTGCGTCGCCCTGCCTGCGCGAGATCGGCACGCTATCTGTTGTGGCAGCTGCCGCCTTCGCCTTGCCACGGGCCCCCGGCACTCGTCCGTCAGTGCCGTACAAGAGACATGCTCTCAGACGTGACGCGGGACGAGGTTTCACCGCGGTGGACGCGCTGCAGACGAGGCAGAAATGGATGAACCCACGACTGAGGAGCAACCGCCTGCCGAGGAGCAGCCGCGTCGCCGCAAGAAGAAGGTCGTGAAGAAGAAGAAAGAAGACATATCCACGAAGATGCCGCCCAAGGTGGGCACGCTTTCTTTGCGCCTCTGGCTGGGTTCGGGCACCTGCCCGCCTGGCAGCGGAACAGGCAACCCGCACTCCGCCCGTGACGCACATGGGTGCGAAGGCACTGGTGCACCAAGCGGCGACCTGCATCCACGTGGGGCGCGCCGTGCGTCCAGAGACGCGCGCCACGTCGAGGAGCAAGCAGCCCCTCTTTCAGTTCAGTTCGGTTGACGCACGACTCAACCATTGCCTCCGCAAAGATCACGCTGGTGAGCGGGCTTGCCATCGCAGGACGGAGAAGAGCCAGAGACGAATCTGACCGTGTTGTCGAAGTCTGATGTGGCGCGGTTGAACTCCACGCAGCGGCAGATATATGAATTCAACACGCGCATCCAGCGGCAAAACAACGCGCCGGAGGACTTCCCGCACTTCGTGCGAGAGGGCTTCGATATGATCAGTGAGCGCACATGCCTCGTTCGCGCCCACTGACACGACATGCCGGCAACTCCCCCCTTCCGCCCTGACTGTACACCATCCCGACTCGATACGCGCCGTCCGCCGCTGCAGTGCTTCTCGATGGTTACGAGGTCGACTCCGATGGCCTCATCTATAAAGACTACAAGGTGGGCGACGGTGTGCAGCCCGTCGACGGGCAGCAGGTGACGTTCGACTACGTGGCGTACAATGAGGCCGGCGGGCTCATCGACTCGACGTATCGCAAGGGCCAGGTCGCCAGCTCACGTCTCGGCCAGGTGCGGGAAGGTCCAGGCAGGCGGTCGCAAGGCTCAATCGCCGCCGCCGAGTGTGCTAACACTCGTCAGGAGCCATGTTTGCTGCGCAGGGTGGCATGATTCCGGGCTTCGAGCTCGGAGTGAAGGGCATGAAGGCAGGCGGACTGCGAAGAATCATCGTGCCTCCGAAGCTCGGCCCGCCCGTCGGCCCGCAGACGTTTTTCTCCGCGAAGCAGGTGCGAAGGCAACCCCGCGGCTGGCTGCGCCACAGGCGACGAGAGCTCCCCGCTTCGACGAGCGTGGCTCTCTGCCGCCTGACGTCTTCCCGCTCGTCCGCGGGCGGTTCCGTTCCGAGGGAAGCGACCGTGCGCCCTTCCGGTTCGTGTTGCAGTTCGAGGTGTTCGACGTCGAGCTCAGAACGGTCAAGGACTGCAGGCGGGAAACGTCTGGCATGCTGTCGAAACTCATCTGCGAGTAGGCCAAAGCACGGTTTACAGCGCACCGTCGTCGTCGCGTGTGCGAGCGACGCAGGCTTCACCGCACGCAGGCCCTCCCACCGGGAGGGCGGTGAGAAGCCCGGACACTCCCGGCCTTCCCACGCGAACATGTGCTCTGCTGCGTGCCATGCCGGCCACCGCGGCCCGCGGCCGTGTGAGCTGCGTCTGGTTTCTCATAGCAGCTGTCGTGGCCGCAACACAGTCCAGACGAGCAAGTGCGAAAGATGCACGTCCTCGACGAAGTCCAGATGCGCGCGTCTGCCCGTGAGCCGGTCAAGGCCCTTGGCATCCCTGAGAGGGAACACTGCATCCACGCGGGTCAGTCGCGTCCCCGAGGCCTCCATCTTCGATAAAATTGAATCAATCATCTCGCAGCACACGCGGTGCCGAACACTCCCGCGTCCCTGCGCGCAGCCGGGCGGACAAGAACTCCTCAGGGTTGTCCCCGGGGAACCACCACCATCGTTCAACACCGAACTCCCGCTGCCACCGTCAGCACGTGCGATCGCGGGGAAGGTGGAGACGTGCCTTGCCATGCCCTTCCCCGTCGTCCGCAGCAACTGCCGCGAGCGCTGGTCCGAGCTCCATGCGCGACGAGTGGTATGGCACATATCCATCCTGTGGGCTGCTGAGCAAGACGACTTGCTTGAATCGAGCTAAACCTGCAAGCGCAGACGAGACGACACGGAGTGACGAGCGAGCGCGCGTGGCGTGCTCAGGTAGTCGCGCGCCCGTGCATTGCCGTCGACCAGCTCTCCAAGTCTTGGATGCAGTGGCCAACCTTCTTTCTGCGCCAAGTTGTACAAAAATCCCTCGCGAACGTCGCGCGCATCCTGTAGCGCCATTTCACGGAGACTGTGCGCCCTGCGGATGTGCTTCATGACCCAGATGCCGGAAGCAACGAGGCTGCTCACTTTCTGAACGAACCCGAGTTGCGGACCCGACACAGACACATACATCCACGCCTGCACGACGACGTGGGGCAAGGTCGCCCCGGTTGCACGAGCGTGAGTGCCTGGTGCGGCGACCGGAGAACGTCAGCGTGAGGCGGGACACGTGTGCGCGATTTGACCACTGGCCGATGGGGAGACGTGGCCGGCCCACCTTGTCGAGCCAAGGCGCAAGCACCGCCTCCTCGATGGCTGCGCGTATCACGATGGTCCCCAGCGAGTGTCCCACAAATGAGAGCCGCGCCAAACGCCGTAGCTTGACGTCTTTGTCGTCGCTGTCGCCTCCTGTGGTGAACCGCGCTTCGAGCCACGCCACGACCTCTTCCGCCAGTCTCTTGCCCTGGGCCTGCGCGGTGCTGTGAGCGGGTTCGTCGCAGTGAGCGGCCGCGCACACATGGGCTCCCACTGCCCAGCAGCAGTGGGAAGCCTGCGCCAGGAAGTGCACTCTCGCGGATTCGCGGCACGCACCTGTAGGGGCTCGGTCGTTCGCTTCTGGTTACTCGACGACATGAGGGTGACGAGGTCGGGCTCTGCGATGACCATTTCGTTCCTGATCAGCCGCAGGTCGTGGACGCCTCCGTACAGCCCGTGCACGAACACGACAGCGTGAGCTCCTCCAGCGGGCTCCGCCGAGGCCTCTGGGAGCGAAAGCTGAATGTCCTGCGTGCACACGTAGACAGCGTGACCAGTGAAGAGAGCAGCAGGACCCTCACTGCCATGCATGTGTGGGCAGGATGACCCGTCGCGCCGTACCTGAACGGACACTGTGTGCAACTGGCTCCTCTGCTGCCCTGAGCCATCCTCCGACGCCTGGCGCGGCGAGAACCCTGGGACTGCCGAGCTGTCGGGCTCGTCAAACACCATCAGAGGCACACCTGGCGGGTCGTTCAACCAGCCTGCGTGCATGATCTGCATGATGCCCGTGACTGACGCGTGTGCGGCTGGAAGAGCGCTGGTCTCGGGCCCTGACACGTCTTCCGTGTCCAACGCTGCCACTGCCATGCGGCCGCAGTGATGCTGCAGAGCCCGTTCTGTGACCTCGTGAACTGCGCCCCCGATACCAGCGACATACTCTTCGGCGAGGGACATGAGCAGCTCGCGCCTTGTGCGGCGCCCCTCCGGGTTCGCCACAAAACTCGTTGCAGTGAGGTCGCTGCCGACCGCAGAGCACGTTGCATGGCCGGGCCGCCCTTGAGCCGCTCTCTCGACGCCGATGTCGCTGCGTGCGACCATGGAGAGGGCACGCGGGTTCGAGTGCGACGACGGCGAGCACCATCCTCTTGCGCCAACAACAGCAACCCAGCATCTGCGTGCATATGATGCGCGGGGGGCACGGCTCACCTGCCCTTTGCAAGGTCCACGCAAGCGCCGTCCGACGCGCCTTTGTCCAGGTCCGAGACTGCAGTGGTGTTTCCCAGCGGGCTGGCCGGCAGCCGGCGACGCATCCCCCAGCGGAGCCCCGACACTGGGCGGTGGGGCACGAGAGCGAGATCCGAGGCCGCACTGGCGGGCGTCGCGGGAAGGTCGAACGGCATCGATCCCACGGGCGAAAGGATCGCCACGTTCGGAAGCCGCTCGTCGGTCCTGATGGGGGCCTGCATGTCTCAAATGGCGGTCGCCAGGGAAGGCCACGTGTGGCACGGTCCGGTCGTCTTGACCCAGGAACTCCACACGCCTGCCACATCGTTCAGGGAACGCGCACGCACCTGTGTCCGTCGAAGCCCGTTCGTGCCGGGAGGGCTGCCAAAGTCGGGTTGAGAGAGCGGGGATATGCACGTGTCGTCCGGCCCCCCGGTGGACTGCGAAGCGTCCGCTGCCTTGGGCGAGAGGTCAGCGATCGCGGACGGATTCGGCAGCAGAGGCGTATCGTATCCGAAGCAGAGACCGCGGACCCATGGCAAGCATTCCAGTGTGTGATGAGCTTGCCACTCCAGCCTGAACGTCGTCAGAACGCTTTCGGAGGCCACCTGCAGCCGCGGATGTGCAGGTGTCCCGCGCGTCAGGACAACAGGCGCTCGGCTGCGCGGGCAGGTCGCGCGTGCCAACACGACGTTCAGCTGCAACGAGGGTTTCATGTTGACCCCTCGAACTCACCTCAAGCATCCACATCAAACAGCGCCAGTCTCTGTCACCGGCTAGCTTGCTCGCCACAAGGGCGTCCGCACCGTCGGCCGGCGCATCGCGCAGGTTCCGCCAGAGTGGCAGGGGGCGCTTGTGTGCCATGTGGCCGGGCACGTGCTCTGACCAGTCGGGACTGGTGAACATGGAACGCAGCGCGGCCAGAGACTGAGGCTCGTACGCGCTGGAGGGGATGGCGCGGAGTGCTGCGTCCATCGCTCCCGCGAACCATGCGTGAGCAGCGAGTGCTCGCGCCCGCGACTCTGGATCAAGGGCGCCGAGCAGCTTCGCAGCGTCCTCGTCCGTCGCACCGGACGCCGTCCCGACGTCGCTGCGCATGTCGCCGGTGTCGGCACACGGGAGCGCTGGGGTGGCCCACAGACCCGGAGGGGCGAAACGCTCCCAGGGCGTCTTCTTCTTCATACGCGCGCAGAGCCGACTGAACAGCCCCGTGGAAACGCTCGGAGGGCGTGGACATGCCTGCGAAGGGTAGGGCAGTTCCCGGCATGGCGTCCCAGGGGCCACACGCGTCGCATGGCGTTCCACAGCACCGCAGCGGCTCACCTCGAGTTCCGGCATGTCGCCCACGTACACCCGCTTGAGGCGCGTGTGCACCGTGCACCCAACGGTGGACACGAAGTACTTCCCGAAACACACGGGCACGAACCCCTGCGGTGATGTCGACAGGCCGGAGACGACGACCTCGCAGTCCGAGACGCCGCGCAGCTCTGTGGGCGACGCAGGAGGGGCTGCACCGCCGGCGCGGACCTCCGCTTTCGTCGTCTCCTGCACGAGGGCATGGTGGACGACGCTGTTCCTGAGGTCAACACCTTACAGGGACTTGTACCCCCCCCCGTGTGGGACCTTCTCGTCCGAAGTGGGTGGCACGAACCTTGAAGTACAGCTGCGCGCAGATGATCACTTTCTGGTCCTTCGGGTGGTCGTGAAGGCGGATTGTGACGGGAAAGCGAGCGACGTAGTCCAGTTTCTCCGACCAGTCACGGTACTTGATCGCGAACACGTGGGTCTGCGCCATCGGAGCGACGCGGATCGGTCTGAGTGCGGACGTCGACGTCGGTGCTGCGCTTCGGACACATTATCGCAATCTCACGCCCGAAGGTGCCAATGTGGCTTTGAAACAAAACCTTCGCGCGTGTGCACGTGGCACATGATTGGCCCTCGCGGACCGCGAGCGCTCCCGCGTCCCCAGCAGAGACGCGCGGCGCCTGACCTGGAATATGCGATGTTGCCGACTGGCTGTCCATGGCAGCAGTGCCTCGCAGGGGCGCTCCTCGCCCCCATTCCGTCCACAAGATGTCAACGGCAGCTCCCTTCGCGACGTCGCATCATACACCTTGACTTGCACAGCGTAGAACCTGCAGGCTCGGCGCACACGCCCAGGTAAACGCGACTCGCGCGTCTGCCGAGCAACCAAGTTGGGCACCGGGACGGTACGTTGCACGGCCCACGCGAGGTGACTGCAGCGGCCGCAGTCTTGCGTCAGAGGTGGTACCAATGCAGCCGCACGGCACATGAACCTCACCCTTGGTTGAGCAGACCGACATTCCGGAAATTGTGCAGAGCAAGCTGAAGCTCATACTCCCCCAGCAATTCCGACATTCTCCCGAAGCGTGTCGCTCCTGGCGATCGAGATCGATGCTCACCGCCCCGTCATGCAGCCTCACGCTTCACGCAAGCGTGTCCTGAGGCACGAAACCAGCGGTTCAACGTGCGCCTCTGCGACCCCGCGGCTCGGCGGTCGCTGCGCCTAGCCCTGGAACTCAATTCGCTCTTAAACGCACAATAAGTGATGTTGACCCCCATAGACGCCAGGTGCGCTTTTGTCGCGCTCGCTGGAGTCGCCCTCGCTCGCTGAAACGGGCGCCCTTGTGCTGTTGGTTGGGGGGAGGGGGGTGTTCGGTCGGCGAGCACGAGTCTGTCGATCCAGAGCCAGCTGGCGCGTGCGATGGTGCGCACGTGCACGTCGCCGGCGCAAGGGCCCCGCGAGGGCGCGGCGACCTGGTCGGCTGCGCACCGACACGCCGTGGACTTGACTTGTTCACACCCCGACAGAGTGTCGTCGCGGCACGAGCACCGTCTCACATGGGAGCAGAGGCGCGGAGGTCCGTCCCGCGTCTGTCATCGATGCGGAGACGCGCGTGGCTTCTGGCGTTCGCCTGTGGTGCGCTGCGCAGGCGGGCACTCTCTCTCTTGGCCCGTTGCCAACTTCCGCACTTTCTTCCAGATCTGAGCGGCGGGCCCGGTCTTCGATGCTCTCTTGTTGCCTCGCTTGTACTGCGGGGGCGTCTCCGAGCGCGGTCCGAGAGCCGTAAGACCTCCGCTCGGACCCATGTATTGGCTTACGTAGCCCATTGGCACCCCCATACCCGCTGCCTCCCGTCGCTGGCCATCTTGTATCCACGCCAGCGTCACCGCGACTTGCATCCTGGGGTCGAGCTTCCGCATGAGATCTTCAGGCAGCGGCGGATAGTAGGCCTCCTCGGGCGTCTCATACCCGCTGGAATGTGACGTGCCTGCGTCGAACAGGAACCAGAACAGCAGGTGAGCGACGACAACGTCGCGCGATGACGCACAGAAACGGGAAAGCTCCCATGCGGCTGCCGCGCTGCGCACGGCTGGGCGCGTACGGGAGGCGCCGCGACCCGCCACGGACCCCGCACGCCGCCTCCCGCCGCGCACCAGCGCGCACTGCGGCGTCGCCCCACCGCACCGCCAGCCGCCCGGGAGGGGGGGATGCGCACCTGACGCAGCTTCGCTCCGCGGATTCGACGGCCCCGCGTCGTTCGCTGCACCGCTCGCCCCGCCTGCACACCGCCCGCGACACGAGCACCGCGCCATGTCAGCCACGCGGCCTCCGAGCGACTTGAGCCCGAGCCCGGGCCCGCCAACAGCAGGGGCAAAAGCCTGCTTGGACGGGCTCACGGGCAGCGGTGGCGCACTCCTGAGGCAATCAGCGCATGACACATCAAGAAGGGAGTCCACCACTGCTATGACGCAACCAGAGGCCCTGGATGGGCGTCAGAAGAAGCCTTTCGCGCACCTGCCCCTGCGCTGCCACCTGCGACGCCCTGTTCACATGACGCCTTCATACGGCTCCTCGCACCGTGACGGAATCTGCAGCGTAGGGTTCGGGCGGGAGGAACCTTTCGACCGGTGGCGTCGTGGCAGAGGTGCATGCCACGACGGTCTCAACTTCATTTCCTCCAGCCCACGCCACTGCGCGTCTCCCTGATCATGTGTCGCAGTGAAATCCTCAGATCGTGATGATCAGGGCGGACGCCAGGTGCACGCGAGTTGGGCCGCCAACGGGCGCTTCTTACCAGGGCGCCCGCTCACGCACGTCTCCCTCCCCCGCTCACCACGGTCGGGGACGAGAAATCGTCAGCGCCGCGTTTGCAACCGTCAGTGCACCTTGCGGCCCACATACGTGCGTGTGAGACGTCTCGACATTCCGTGAGGACTCCCCCGGCAGAGGTGGTAGTAGAGGAGCAGGGGGCCTAATCGTCTGGCCACCGGGACGCAGGCGATATGGACGACGACGGGCAACGCGTCTCCACTTCGACAGGTTGTGTTTCTGACACCCGTCGACCGCGTACCGTGAACGCGTCCCGCTACCGGTGAGCTCGCCCCCCCTCGCACCTCGCGACCCATGCCGCCCCGATGGCTGGCCGCCCCGGTCGGGGTCTCGCATCGCACTGGTTGATCGTGGCGCTCCTGCCTGCCCTCACTTGCGTGCCGGGAGCACGTAGCGACCGCCATCGGACGGGAGCCTGCTACGCCTCCCGTCCTTGATCGCCTCGAGTGCGCACCCCGACGGGGCTCCATATCGGGCCGTTTTTGCCTCTCATTCATGATATTGATCTCCCGTTGTGCTTCGTCGGCTTTCTGTGTGCCGATCGCGGCGATTCGGGGCATGTGGTGTCCACAGGGGCACCCTAGCCGGTGGGAGCATCGCGGGACCCCTGAAACGAACGCGCTGCGACAGATGCATGATTCAATATCGAACTATCTCATTTTCGGAACCTGCGTCTCGCTCCGTTGCCCGCAGGGCCCTCGTCGGCGATTGCCCTCGATGTGGGGTTCACCTCGCAAACCCAAGGCCGCCCAAGTGCGCCCCTCCTCGTCCGTGAGCGACGGCGGCTACACCAGCATCGATCTGAACTCCATCGCCAATGGGGACGTCCGCGAGATCCTCTCGGCGCTGTGTCCCGGGGGCCAGACTCTGACTGCGCAGCAGCTGCAGCAGGCGAAAATGCTCGCAGCAGCTGCCCGTAGCGGCGGAATCTTGATCAGCCAGCTTCCGGAGACCATCCAGGGCGAGGCCAAGGTTCTCGACCTCGACGGCAGCAACGTCCTCGACAGTCACGAGGTGTCCGAGGTGCGTTGCGACCACAACCCTGCCACGTGTGGTCAGACGACCATCGTCGCTCGATCGCGGGCACAGTTGACATGGCGCCCGGCGCGAAGGCCATCCGCCCCGCTCGCCGCGCCGTCGGTCTGACGATCGCTGTGCGGCGCCGCCCCGCGCCGCGCGGCGCGTCCCGAATCGTTCGAGCGCCAGTCGGGCTGACGTGCCCCCACACCCCCCCCTCGCCTCCAGGCCGTCCGTGCGCTGATCAAGGCGCGCAGGGAGCGCCGCATCCTCATGCGGGTGGTGCTCGGTCTCGCCGTTTTCTCCCTCTTCTTCCTGGGCTCCATCGTGGGCCTCGTGTGGGCCGTCTTCACGCTGGCGCAGGACACCAAGGTCGACTCCGGCGTGATGGTCGACAAGGACAGCGGCGCGCCCGTGCAGGTCTCCTCGACGGAGACGACGACCACCGCCTCGGGCGCGCTCGTGAGCCGCACCACGGGCGGCCCCGTCAAGGTCTCGGCCAGTCTGACCGAGGCCACGCTCTCCTCCACCATCCCCGACGAGATCCTCATGGAGATGCGCTTCCTGAAGCTCAGCGGCGCCACGGGCGTGATGAACGTGGCCGTCAACGCCGCGACGCGCGTGCAGACGGAGCGGTCCCGCCACGGCTCCATCGTCGTGCTGCACACGGCGCTCGGCAGCATCCGGCTCGACGGCACCGCCCTCAGCCCCGACGCCACCGCCGCGGAAGCCCTGCAGTCCATCGGGTTCTTCGCGCCCAGGTCGGGCCGCCGCGGCCGCGCCCTGAAGCAGATTGGCCTCGTGGCGGGGCTCTTCAACTACGTGCTCGAAGACCAGCTGGCGTCGATGTTTGCCGGCAACTCCACCGCCGACGATCGGCCCGACGTGCCCGTGCCCGAGTTCCCCGAGGAGTACACCGCCAACGCGACGATCTACCACCCCTGCGACGGGATCGACAAGGAGGGCAACCCCATCAACAAGTGCCGCTCTTGTACCCCCGTGTTCGACCCTGACGTTGCGCCGAACGGGACATTCGTCGAGCACTGCGTCGAGTCGCCCGTGGTGGTGACGTTTCGCGGGAAGCAGTACGTGCCCGTGCGTGAGTGGACCGTGTCGCTCGACGAGCGCGCCTACACGCACCGCACCATCCCTGCCGCGGTCAACCAGACCGAGCACGAGATCTGGGACTACGAGAACGCCACGCAGTACCGCTGGCAGTCGGTCGACGTCGACGTCGGCTTCCCCCGCTACCTGCACTGCGGCTCCAATCCCGCCCTACCCCTGCATCTGATGGGCGTCGCGTACAACGCCTCCTGGACCGTCGAGGAAGTGAGCGCGGGCGCGAATGGCGGCACCGAGTGGCGCATGCGCGGGCACCTCACGATTCGCGAGGACGTCGTCGAGGCCCTCAGTGGCCAGGTCGACACCAACGGCGCGCCAATGTCGCTCGTCCCCGAGATCAACGTCGACGTCGTCGTCGACGACGAAGGCATGGTGACTGAGATGTACAACGACATCACCAATACCATCACCGTCTTCGACAACATCGCGACCATCCCGGAGCACCAGGTCGAGGCGCTCAAGCAGCAGTACCTGACGCACTACCCCACGGACCCTGCAACGCAGTGCGGCGGGCGTGACGCCCCGCAGCCGCCGCTCCCGACGGGGCTCGCTCGGTCCGAGACCGCGTCGCCGGAAGACATTCCCGTGCCGTACGAGGAGGTCGTGCCGAGGATCCGCAGCGTGTACGGCGTGCTCAACCAGCCGCTGCTCTCTTTCTCCCCCGAGTTCGCCTTGTATCAGGCCATACAGCTCCGCATCCAGTACACCAACACGACGGACGGTGACGCCACGGGCCGCCGTGCGCTGGTCGACGCGCTGGTGGAGACGGAAGCCTTCCAGACGCGCATGCGCCGCCGTCTGACGGTCGGTGAGGAGGTGCGCGCGGCCGTGGACGAGTACGTGGCCGCCGAGGATCTCACGAGCGCCGTGCGGGCCTACCGCCGCGTGATGGCGAGCCTCGACGGGGAGTACGAGGTGACGTTCGGCGAGGACGACGGGCCCGCGGGGCAGCCGGGCGCGACTCGCCGGGCCCTGGAGTTCTTGGACACAGTGCCCGAGGAGGAATTGTCGCACATCGAGGCGGCACTGCGGGGCGGGCGGCGGCACCGCGCGCTCGAGGAGCTGGCGGGTGAGGACGGTGCGCTCGTCGCGGAGGGCGCGACGCTGCTCGTTGGAAAGCCGGGCGAGGCCCCCCAAAGGCGCGTGCTTCAGTGCGGGTTTCCCATCGAAGTCGATTGGAAGGTCTTCACACTGTCGTTCTTGGAAGACAGGTGCTACGACGGCTGGATCGGCAGCATCGGATACACGTTCTCGGTTTCCTCCGACATCGTGCCCAAACTCCCCGTGTGCGCGATCACGGGCTCGCTTACAGTCTTCATCACGGCACCTGACAGCCCTGATGGCACAACCATCGGAGCGGCGGGTGACATCAATCTGTCGTGTGGGCCGGCAGCCATTTTGAGGAAGGCGGGGGCCAAGGGGGTGTGGCTCGAGGTCGTTGACGAATTGGTCAGGTTCGAGGCCGGCATCACGGCCAAACTCGCCATGGGCAGCTCAGTCGCAATCTGGAACCCACTCGACTTTGGAGTTTCGCTCGCTCCCTTCGTGCTCGAGCAGCAGCTCGAGATGCAGGCGTACCTCAATGTCAATTTTGGCCTTCCACGCGTCACCTCTCAAGTGTGTGTCGGCTATCCCGAACCTCACGGGTGGTTCGATTGGCACTGGCATACGAGATGTTCGACCATGGAATGGACCCTTGGTGCGAAGGTCGGGATCGAGGTTGATTTCATCCCCACCTCGGCGTGCATGCTCCGGAGAGAAAAGGTGACTACTACTTTTCGTTTACCTTCCATTTTTGGCGGCGGTATCCGGAAAATCGAATCCTATACTGGGAAGGCACATCCCTTTCTTCAGGGTTCCGAAGGGACATACTTCAAGGTAACTCCCAAAGCGACAACATTCCATGCCCATCGCATGCAACGCAAGAGGCCCCCGCGTGACCCCACACGCACGCGAGTTGACCACTCACGCGCAGATGACGGCCTTTGTGGAGTGGTGGGCGCCCATTGCGGGGTACGGTCGCGAGGAGTACGTCGTTCCAATGGGGAGTGTCATCGACGACAGTCGCCAGTTTGCCTACTTCACCGTCGCGGGCTTCAATGCATATAGTTGCAAGGACACGCAGTGGCCCTCCTTGCCTTTTTGAGACAGTGGCGCACACTGCGGGCTGTTCCAGCGGTCAGATGCATCTGCCTGTGAGCCCGGCGGCGCCGTTCACCCCACGCGATGTCCAGCGAAATGAGCCTCGACGCAACTGCTGTTGCCCCTCGCGCATGTTGTGAAGAGTCATCTGTGCGCAAGCAAAGACACGGATGACAGCGCACCGTCGTCATTGCACAGTATGTGTGAGCACTGCAAGGCTTCGCCGCACGCGGTTCCCGTTGAGGGCGGTGAGAAGCACGGACACTCCCAGCGTTCGGTGTGCACATGTGCTCCGCTGCGTGCCATGCCGGCCACCATGGGCGGCCTGCGGCCGTGCGAGCTGCGAGATGGCACACGCTGTCAAGCGGGGCCACGTCTGGTTTCTCATAGCAGCTTTCGTGGCCGCAACACAGTCCAGACGAGCAAGTGCGAAAGATGCACGTCCTCGACGACGTCCAGATGCGCGCGTCTGCCTGTGAGCCGGTCAAGGCACTTGGCAGCCCTGAGAGGGGACGCTGCATCGACGCTGGTCAGTCGCACGCGCACCGGTTTGTGCTGTTCTGCCCGCTGTTGGTTCGAGGGGAGGAGGGGGGTGTGCGGCTCGCGAGCACGAGTCTGCCGGTCCAGAGCCAGCTGGCGCGTGCGATCGTGCGCACATGCACGTCGCCGGCACAAGGGCCCCGCGAGGGCGCGGCGACCTGGTCGGCTGCATGCACCGACACGCCGTGGACAGAGTGTCGTCGCGGCACGAGCACCGTCTCACATGGGATCAGAGGCGCGGAGGTCCGCCCCCCGTCTGTCCGCGCGCCCTAGAAGTCGAAGCCCCCCTGCGGCTGCGTGGGCGGCGCGAACGTGTACTGGTTGGTGCCCGAGTGCACCTCGGGGGCCAGGTCGTCGCCGTCGCCGTCCTCGCCGTAGAACTGCTCGATGATGCTGTACGCCTTCTTGTACACCTCCTGCGACTCGTGCGTCTGCAGCTGCTCGATCTTGTCGAGGCCCTCGCACTCCTCGACCATGCGCGAGAACAGGTTCTCGGCCTCGGGCCCGTTGAGCTGCTTGTCCGCCTCGCCGACCTTGAGGATGTTCTCGATCGCCTCGAGGACGACGGTGACCACCTTGGAGTCCGCGCACGTCAGCTGGTCGCACAGCGGGGGGATGCACCCGCTCTGCACCAGGTACTTGATCTGGCTCGCGTCCCCGCCCGACGTGGCGTTGCTGATCGCCCACGCCACCTCCTTCTTGATGTCGAACGTCTCGCGGCTGAGCATCTCCACCAGCACCGGGACGATGTTGGCCTCGATCACCGCGCCGATCTGCGGCACCGTGCCCGCCGTGATGTTCGAAATCGTCCAGCACGCCTCCTTCCGGATGTTCTTCTTCGTGCTGCTCATCAGAAGGTTCCGCAGGCACGCCAGCACGCCGTGGTCGATCACCATCTGCGTCTGGATGTCGCTCCCGGTGACGATGTTGCCCACCGACCGCAGGGCAGGGACCAGCACCGACGGCTGCTGGTGCATGAGCAGCTGGATCAGCCGCTGCACCACCCCGCTGTCGATCACCGCCTGGATCTTGCTGTCGTCCCCGTCCGACAGGTAAGAGAGCGCCCAGCACGCGTCCGTGAGGACCTCCTCGTCGTCAAAGTGCAGCACCAGGGCCAGCGCCGGCAGCGCGCCGCTCACGAGCTCGAACGGCGGCTGGGGCTTCCCGCGGCACAGGTTCGACAGCGTCCACGTGGCGTTCCTCTGCACGCAGGTTCCGCGCCAGGCAGGGAGGGGGGCGGGGTCGTGGTGCATGGCGAGATGTGGGGGCGGCCTCGAGCGGGGCGCGCGGCGGCGAGGTCTGCAAGCCGGGCCGGGACCGGTGTGCGGCCGGGGCGCACCTGCATGGAGATGACGGACTCGGGCGACAGCTGCTGCAGCAGCGGCTGGAGCGCCCCGTGCTGCAGCACGAGGTCGCGGCACTTGGGCGAGTCCCCCGCGATGTTGCCGAGCGCCCACACCGCCTGCTCCCGCACCTCCGCCTGCTCCGACATCAGCAACTGCGGGACCGCGAGGGGCGACGGAGGGTGAGGCGACGCAACGTGCGGCGCGCGCACCCGGGCTGCCAGATGCACCCGCCTCCCAGGGACGGCTGCGGGCCCCGCTCACCTGGACGAATATCGGCACGGCCCCGGCGTCGATGACGACCTGCGTGTGGTCGGACGTGCCCGACGCGACGTTCGTGAGCGACCACGCGGCCTCGAACTGCAGCTTCCATGAGTCGGTGCGCTGCAGAAACTCCACGAACTTGGGGATCACGCGCTGCTGGATGACCTCCTGGATCGGCGGGTTCTTCTCTGCGAGCGACGGGCGGAAGCGGCGCGCGCGCGTCAGGCTCGCCCCGCGCCACCAGGCCCAAAAGAGAGCGCGCCGCTGGCCCGCGTCAGAGGGGGGCGGGGCGCGCCGCGGGACGGGTGTCAGGCGTCGGGCGGGGCGCCGGCCGCGCGCGCCGCCTGCGCGCGGTGTGCGGGGGCGTCTCACCGATCGAGAGGAGCTTCCGGAAGCCCTGGGTCGCCTCGAGCTGGTCGTCGAGGTTGGGCGAGTGGATCTTCTGCACCAGGTCGGGCAGCGTCGCGAGCTGCATCTCCCTGTGGCCCCCGAGCGGGCCGCCCGCCGCGCTCATCATGTCGCCCTGGTCATCGTCGGCCACGAACGTCCGGCGCTTCTGGAGGTTCTCCTGCTGTTTGTTCCTACGCAGGGCTACGATGTTGTCCTCCCTCTTCCTGCAGCCGCTCGGGGGGGGGGCGCGGGTGGGCCGCGGACGTCGCGCGCGTACAGCGACGCAGAGGCGGGCGAATGCGGGCCTCAAGGCCCCTTCGCGGGAACGCAGCGCGCAAAGTTGTTGCAGCGCTGAACAACCCTAGCCCGCAGTCGCCGCGGCGCCGCGCACCGCTGGGGCGCCGCGCGTGTTGCGCCACGTAGCGACGACACGTGCGAGAGCGACACGCTGCAACGGCGCTTGTTCCGGCCCACTGCTGCTCGAGACAGTTCCTCGAGAGGGGAACGCCCTTCTATGCAAGGCGTCGCCCGCGCTCAGCTCTCTGATTGCAAAATCGATGGTTCGTAGCCTTTTCAAGGCAGGCGATCGGCAACCTTCGCGTTCGCACGCCTGAGGAGGCTCGAAAGCGCCTTCTCGAGCGGCGGGAACTCGCCGGCGGGGTCGCCGAAGGTTCGTTGGCGGTGCTCGCGGCCGCAGCGACGAAATTCGGACGCGAGAAGGCGACGGAACCCGCTCGCGGTGGCATGAAACGCCGGCCTGCCGAGGCAGCGGGTCGCTGCGAGAACGAGTCCAGTGCCGCGCACCCAGAACGGGCGGCTGCTCGCAATGCGCAACGCGCTTGACAGCGTATTGGCGTCTCGTCGTGGGTGCCGCAGCTCACCTGCGTCCTTCCTCGGCATCCAGTCCCTTCTTGTAGTTCTGCCTCCTTGAGGCGCCCCCCCCGCGCTGCATGGCCGCCAGGCACGGCTGTGAAGCACGTCGAAGGGCGCTGGTACCAACCAGGAGTCGACTGGGATGGGATGTCAAGTCCCGACGGGCGACGCGTGGCGCTGAGACGTTGCCTGCCTCGCTCAGAGGGTCTCGATGGAAATGAGCGCCGGTGCGGGAAGTAGGCGCTGTACGCTCCTTGTGCGCAGGGCCGTTGTGGCACGAGTGGCGAGGGCGACCCCCCTCGGCGACCCTCGTCGACGAATTACGGCGCTGTCGTCGGACAAAGGGCTGTTTCTACCAACACGGCACTGCCGGGTGCCCAGTCCCGGAGGAGTCGCCGAGATAATGTGGAGCGGCAGCCGACCTTCCGTGCAGGTGCCTCCCACGCGCACTTCGTCCAGGACGCCGCCAGCGTCTCAGCGCTTGCTGCTCTCCGCCGCGTGCTCAAGTCGGCCCGCGGCCGCGAACTGGACCTCTTCTCGTGCTCGTCTCTCAATTGCGATTCCGAGCTGTCGACGGTTACATGTCGTGGCAGCTGAAAGCGGCCTGCGTCCGGGCAGGCCCACGGGCGTGCGGGTCCCGGCGCAAGCAGTTGCAACCATGTCCCGGAACGCGCCCTCTGCCGTCTCGCAGCGCGCGGCGTGAGATGCGCACGCGAGCACTGCAGCCGTACGCGCCGGGCGCATCAGTGAGGGAGCGCTTCGCGTGCGAGGACGCGTACGAGATGGAGGTGTTGCACTGCGCACCTAGCAGGTGCAGCGCGGCCCAGGACTGTCCTCGCTGCGCAGGAGGCGCGCGCCGCGAGAGGTCGATCCGTTCGTCCGCGTCTCATGGGCGTGGCGCCGTCCCCGTGGTTGCAGCGGATCTCCGGAGAGGCCACCCCTGGTGTTCGTGCACGGGTCCTACCACGCTGCTTGGGTCTGGGACGTGTTCTTCCATCGCTACTTCGCGGAGCGGGTGAGGAGCGGCGCAGCGTTGCGCTGGGTCTGTCTTGCGCGGGCAGCAACGCGTGTGCGCACGTGTGCTGCTTCCAGTGGATCGCGGACCGACGGTCGCTGGTTGTGCGTTCGAGCGCGTGCAGGGCTACGACTGCTACGCGCTGTCCCTCCGCGGGCAGGGGTCCAGCGACCCCGTGAGCGGGCCCGTCGGCGGCACGCTGCGCTCCCATGCCAGGGACGTGGCGGACTTCTGCCGGAAACGCCTGGACGGGCGCGCACCGGTGCTCGTCGGACACAGCTTCGGGGGCCTCGTGGTGCAGGAGTACGTGATGCACGCCGCCGGGGAGGGGTCCGCCGCGGCCTCTGGGGACGTGTATCCCGCGCTGAGCGGCCTGGTGCTCCTCAACACCGTCCCGCCGAGCGGCAACCAGGGCATGATCGGCAGGTTCCTCCGCAAGGACTTCCTCAAGGTGCGCTCGAGACCGCGAAGGGTCGTCGCCCGCGCACCGAGGCGGAGAGCGCCCAGGCCGACCGTGCTGTTGCCCGCTTGTGTGTCACCGCCGCAGTCCGCGAGGATCACGTGGGCGTTCATATCGAAGAGTTTCCTGAAGAGCTCCGACACGTGCAAGGAGCTCTTCTTCTCGGAGACGATGCCGGAGCCCGACGTCCGCCGCTACATGGAGCTGCTGGAGAACTCGAGCCAGGTTCGCCTGCTCGACTTGCGCCGGCTGTCGGAGGACGTTCCGCTGCCTCGCCCACCACCGGGCGCACCGCCTGTGCTCGTCGTCGGCGGGGCGGACGACAACGTGGTGGATCTGGAAGCTGTGGA